>AWYE02000219.1:0-165187 GCA_000504385.2 Exutisphaerella laricina CBS 326.52 | reverse complement strand
TAGAAGGAACAGACTAGATTATTTAAGAGTAGTAAAGCTGGTTTACTTGTTCTAGAACCTAAGAATCCAGATCAATGAACAAGAACCACTATAAGATGAGGTAGAAGGGGTAGAAGAGACAGAGGATTGGCAGGAAGATCCTGAGGTAGACAATTGGTCACGAGATGTAACTATTCCTGTAGCTGAATAATCATGATACAGGTTGCCATGGTACGTACCATGGTACATGATGTATCATGATTTGGCTATGGTACGTACCAACTCACATCACTAGATCGGACATTGTTTGGGGCTCATGAGAAAGGATAGCTTGCGGGAAAAAGAGAGGGGGGGGGGGCTTATTGGCCGCCGCGTGAGCCCGTTTCCTTCCCAATCCGCAAGCGTCCTGTTGTTATTGTTGTGGCAAAAAAAATTCGCATCTCTTTGGCAGCTTCCAGAATTATTATACTGCAAGCCATCCATCTTTGGCAGTTGGGGTAATCTGTCTCCAGCTCGTTCGCGCAGTCCCGCCCGTGCTCCTCCTCCTCCTCCTCCTCCTCCTAGTGTGGTCCATTTCACTTCGATCAAGAGTCTTCGAGGTCGTGCCTGTCCTACTACAGATGGGACCTTCAAGCTCAACGGCATCCGTGCTTGTGGAGACGGTAATGCCAGATGAAGCAGCCGAAAGCTGGTCTGCAGCTGCTGACGGTGCGAAGACTTGCTCAGGCTTAGATGTAGTGTGGTTTTGCAAAGTGGTGCGAAACAGCGGCCCGAAGTTGTGCTGCACGTAAGCGAAGCATGTGATCGAGTGGGGGAGCATGACAATTTGAGGCCGCACGTCCAAGAAAAGGCCAATGCAGCAACGGCGTGCCTTCTTCAGTACTTGCTTCGTTCTGCTCTGTCAATAGTGTAAAAGCTAGAACCTACTGAATGCAGAAGAGCAGAATTTTGTATCGTTCAGTCATCCATGTCCTCGTCTTCATCTTCTTCGCTTTCATCAGCGTCGACCTCCCCAAGCAATTCCCTATCTTCCTCATCGAGCTCGCCACCTTCCTCGTCCGCCTCTCCGTCCCCTTGACCTGCCCTCGATGGTTGCCTAGAGATCGTGGGTCGTGGAAGACCGGCGCTTCGCTGCCGATGTATCTGTCCATCGTCAATGATCTCAAATCCATCCTGGTCGAAAGTCGGCACCGGTTGCCGCTGTGGACGCAGCATTCCTCTTTCTTCCAGCTGCTTCCGGTGCATCATCGCTTGCGCAGGTAAAGGAGATTCTTGCCATCGATCGAGCCGCCGAGAGCACCGCCTGAAGGATTGTGCGAGGCTTTTAGACTCCTCGCCCACGTCCGAAGGTTCGTTGGGTGCTTTCGCGAATCCAGCATATAGTGCTCGCGGCCTCCGCCAGAGCTCCACGTTGTTCAGGAAATCATCGTTCTCTTTCCCTCGAGCCGACCGCCAATCATCGTCGTTCTTCTCCGCCCGATCTAGAGCCTTCCGCACCTTGATTGATTCCTCTTCCGAGTCGTACTCTGGCGGTATGGTGCATATGCGCTTCCAAGCTCGGATGATCGGGCTCTCAGACTCGCGCCTCACTCGGGCGCGAGAGTGGGCTTTGCGTATGCGCTTGTCCAGAGCATAGTCGATCTGCATCTTTCTATGATTGATAACAGCTGACTGGTGCTGCGTAACGCCTCTATGTCGCTTTTGCGCCTGATATGAAGGAGTAGGAATGTGGTCCCGAGTATTTGGAGCTGCGAAAGAAATGTTGGTGGCTTGTGCTGGAGACATGCCTGTTGCGGCCATCAGCTTGTTGCCGCCTCCTGGCGTCTGCATCATCATCTGCTGGGGTCCATCGTTGACAAAGTTGATTTGGCCGATATTTGGTAACAGTGGAACGTGTTGAGTATTCGCCGGTGCTCGGAGAGGTGCTGCTTCGCCGTCCGGCTTCTTACGACGCCAATTCCCCCTGCCTGGACCTTTCTTAACTGTGGCGGGTGGCGTTGGCGCAATGTGTGGTGGCGACACTGCTTGAGTGGGCTCGTCATTGAGCAGATTGTTGATGCCCATACTGGGTGGTGGTTCCGCGTTCACAGCCTGGAAACCCCGTGAAGCGACAGGAGATGGCGAGCGTGTGTATTCACTGCCGGTTTCGTGTCGTAGGGCGGAGCCCTTACCGACTGACGGTGGGACGTGATTAGCGTTGTATCCAGCTTCACTGCCTTCATCATCACTCGGTTGTGCACCATGTCCAGTAGTCAAGCCCTTCTCCTTCCGAGCTCGCTTCAGTGCTGTCATGGCTGGGCTTGGTTCACTTGCCAGAATCGCGATACGTTCTTTCCTCTTCACCTCACCAAAGTGCTTCTCGTCGGCTGTGTCCACGTTCTCTTGCTCTGCCTGCTCTTCAGTCAAGCTCTCTAGCGTCGGCACTTTCAGAGGTAGGTCGTCCGAGCCTTCCTCATTTTCACCCACCACACCTGGTCCGAACGGATTTCGTTGACTGTCTTCGACACTAAAGTCGCTCTCCAAGTACCACCAGATCAGCCAAAGGAATGCCTTGGCTCTGCTAGCACTGCTCAAGCTTGGCCTCATAACAAGATCGAAGAAGTCCCTTGGGGGTGGGAAGTGAACTTCGCTGATCTTGGGTGCATACTGAGCCATGACAAAGATGAGGTTGACGGGATTCGTTCGAGGTATTGAGGCAGCTTTGATGTCCTCCATCGTGCTCGGCTGTGGCTCGTCTTCGGTAGCGCCTTTGAGGATCGACTTCAGCCGCGGCGCATCCTGTAGCTGTTTGTATGCATTTGGGTCCTGGTGTGCTTGCAGAGCAGGTATTGAGTGGTACGTTCTCAATTGTGCACGCATCTCAGGGAAGACTACCACAGCTGTCAGCGAAACCACTGCACGTCTTCCCAGAGGGGTACTTACAGTTCAGCGTAGTGTTCATGCGTCCGACATTGACCAGCAAACAGACCATGGCCATGCTGATCGCACCCTCCTGGTCTTGCAGCAGCTTCTCCTTCAAGATCTTGCTGCATTTGCTGCTCTTGGCCATTGCGTCGATGTAGATATCGGCAAACGTATGCCCTTTCGTCTTGTCGCTGTACTTGGTGAAGCATGGTGTTGTGTCGTAGAAGACGAGCTTGAGGAAGTCGTACTGTATGTCCTTGCGCCACAACGGAATGCCGTCTTCCTTCTTCAGATGCCGTATCTTGTTCCCCGAGTACACAGACGAGGTCGCTCCATTCGCATTCCGTCGAGTCGAGGTCGTGGTGGAGGTGTACATGGGTTCTTCGCCATCTGCATTCTCCGGGTTTCTGCTGGCGGTGTTGTCGCCGGTGGGCGTTGCGACCGCGTGATCGTCCAAGGCATCAGCTTTCCTCTGCGGCGGCATCGCATCGGTCGTAGGGTCGTCGGACTGTTCGACACCAGCAGGTCTGGTGGGTGTCGCGGCGGGAGGCTCCGGAGGCTCTCCCGCCAGGATATGGTGAAGGGAGGTCATATCGTACTGTTTCACTCCTTCTTGACTCGGGAAGTTGCGACGCAGCGATAACGAGTCCACGCCGCGCTGCAGTCAGCACCTGCAAGCTCCAATCATCGATCCATGCTCCCTACAGCCACTGCATGCGCAAAGTATGACCGTACGTACATGGAGCGAAGAAGAGAAGGAAGTGGCAGGGAGACGAAGACGATGAAGCTTCGCATGAATCTGCCGAGTGGCGCATTGCTTCCCAGGTCCTGCTGGGCGTGGGCTTGTTGGGTATACCAAGACTGGAGTCTGTGCTGAAGGCCCGCGTCATCCAATACCAACCGCTTATTATTATTGTTATTGTTATTGTTATTGTTATTACTACTATTATTATAGTACGTATGTACCTGCGTGCAGGGCCCCGTTGGTTGGTCTCAGTAGTGTGTCGGACACAGTCACAGTAGTATTGTACAATTATAATACCGCTCTACGCCATCCAGCGGTTGCAGTGGCTCGAATGTCGATTAAGAACAATCGTCGCGACGGGAGTATCCACGTTCTAGTTAAGTTAACTTAGTTAGAGAAGTGCCCACGAAGATGGATGCGGAACAGTTTCGGCTTGGCGTCATCAAGCTGTGGCATCAATCAACACACCTCTCTTTCGTGAACCCCCGAAAGACTGCCCACTTCACCATTGTCGACTCCCGGTCGCCGGACACCTCCGTACGTTAGAACTAATTCGTCTTTTCGGCGTATAGCGAACACAATCAACAACAATTCCGTCACCCACCCACGGACTGCTTGCCACTCTCGACTTCACCAACACCCATCAAGCGACCCTCCCAGACACTCTGCAAGCCAAAACATAGATTCTCAACACGAAGGCACATCGCTTTGTCGCTTGTCTTGCTCTCGTCAAGATGCCGGCCTCCAGACGGGAAGCGCCCAGGTTCAAGACGGTGCAGAAACTGCAACTCGACTATGCGCCTGTCAAGATCACGCAGTACGAGTCGACAAGGACTGGCATGCGGATCGCTGTAGTCGACAAGAAAGGTCCGAAAGTCGAAGGCGAGTTTGCTTTGGCTACTGAAATCAACGACAATTCTGGCGCACCACATACTTTGGAGCATCTGGTCTTCACTGGCTCGAAGTCGTATCGATACTTTGGTCTTCTGGACAAGCTATCGTCACGAGCTTTCTCAACCACCAATGCCGGCACTGCTACCGATTACACTAGCTACTCTTTGAAAACGGCAGGATGGGAAGGGTTTGCTCAGATCCTGCCGGTGTACCTTGAGCACTTGATTGTGCCTACCATGACCGACGCAGCATGTCATACAGAAGTGCATCACATCGATGGAAGTGGCCATGATGCTGGTGTGGTATATTCGGAAATGCAGGCTCGCGAGAACACTCCTGCTGATCTCATGGAGCTGCACCGCAGAGTGTTGATGTATCCGGACGGCAGCGGGTTCAGATCAGAAACTGGAGGCATGACCAAGGAACTGAGAAGCCTGACAGCAGACCGGATACGGGCATATCATAAGGAAATGTACCAGCCGAAGAATATGCGAGTCATCGTTACCGGGCAGGTCGATCATGATGAGCTCTTACAGATCTTAGACGACTTTGAAACGACGATAGTTAACGATGTGCCTAAGTTAGAGGATCCCTTTCGCAGGCCGTGGGTCGATTCCGAGCCAACACCACCATTGACCAAGAACAAAGTGGAAACCATTCAATTCCCAGAAGAGGATGAGTCGATGGGTGAGGTAACAGTCGGTTGGCTAGGACCTAAATGTGACGACTCTCTTGCCGTGGCGTCCTTGTCAGTGCTTCTCGCCTACCTTGCAGACTCGCCAATCAGTGTCCTGGAGAATACGTTGGTGGAACGCGAGCAACTCTGCAGCGGCGTCTACTATGAAACAGAGACTCGACCGGACGTCGTAGTGTGGTTCGATCTTGCGTCGGTCGAGACAGGACAGCTGCGATCAGTCTACCAGCGGCTATTGGATGTGCTGAAGGAGACAGTGGAAAGCCCACTCAACATGGACTATCTTAGTCAATGCATCAAGCGCGAGCGAAGGACTGTCAAAGAAAGAGCAGAAAGCTCGGAAGACTTCTTCACGCAGCCGATCATCGAAGATCATTGCTTCAGCGCCAGAGATGGGCGTTTCTTGAAAGACTTGGAGAATCTTTCCGAGCTGGATACACTTGCGACCTGGACCGAGCGACAATGGAAGGAAGCTTTGTCCAGATTCTTCGTGGACAACCACCACGTCTGCGTGATCGGAGAACCATCGAAAGAGCTGTCTGAGAAGAGTACAAAAGCAGAGGAAGCCCGCATTAAAGCCCAAAGAAAGCGGCTAGGCCCTGAGGGTCTTGAGCAGTTAAAGCAAAAGCTCGATCAGGCTAAGGCTGAAAACCAAAAGCCTATTCCTGAAGAGCTCCTTGCACAATTCGAGTCGCCAAAGCCAGAGAATGTTCCGTTCATCGAGACCGTAACGGCACGATCTGGAGCAGCGCGTCAGATGGGCCCTCTCAACAACAAGATCCAGCAGATCATCGATAAAGCCGATGATGGGTTGCCCCTCTTCATACACTTCGAACATATCCCGTCCAGCTTCGTGACAGTAAAGCTGTACATGGGCACAACGGCACTGCCCGCTGAGCTGCGACCACTTCTTACGCTCTATCTCAACAACCTCTTCACTACTCCGGTACATATCGATGGGAAGAGAGTCGACTTTGAGCAGTTCGTGGCAGACCTTGAAAAAGACTCAATCACGAAATATGTCGACTCGTCATACGGAAACCAGCAGATGATTGCACTGAGCATCAAGACCGAACCTGAAAGCTATGAGAAGGTCATCTCACGAATACGTACCATACTGTTCGATGCAATACACGATCCCGTCCGACTGCACGCCTCTCTGACAAAGGTACTGGCAGACATTCCATCTGAAAAGCGGGATGGCGCTTCCATGGTTTGGGCAGTCAACTCCATGATTTCTTCGAACCGAAGTGCGAATCGTCGCGCTACGAACACATTGACAAGGGCTGTGTACGTCAAACATCTACGAAAGCTGCTTAAGCAAGATGAGAAGGCCGTCATCGCTCAGCTTCAGACTGTTTGCGAGACGCTGCATCGACCTGAGAATTTCCGGGTTGTCGTCAATGCCGACATCGAGAAGCTGCCCAACCCTGTTTCAGCATGGCGCATCCTCACCAATGGCCACGACCTCAGCAAACCCCTCAAACCGCTCGATGATCTCCAACCCACCATCAGTGATGTAGGCAAGAAGCCAGGCTCAGCCGCCTATGTGATCCCCATCACTGCTGTCGACGGCTCGTATATTGTCCTTACAGCCCTTGGTCCCGACTCGTACGAACACCCCGATCTCCCTGCTCTCATCGTAGCCATTGCGTTCCTTCGCGCGGTGGAAGGTCCTCTCTGGAAATCAATTCGCGGTACTGGTCTGGCTTATGGCTCATCGATCCGCCGGTCTATCGAGCTCGGTAGACTGCACTTTTCGATCGACAGGGCGCCAAACTGTTACACGGCCTACGTTGCAGGCAAAGCTGAAATAGAAAGCTACGCAAATGGTACGAAACCACTGACGAAACTCGCCATCGAGGGTGCTGTTGGCGACATCGTGTACGACATGGCGGAGGAGGGTGCCACGATGGGATATGCTGCGGATGAGAGCTTCATCTGTCAAGTGCTGCGTGGTCTGCCCAAGGACTACAACTACAGGCTGTTGAAACAGCTTGGTGAGGTGGGCACTCAGGATGTCAGAGCGGCGATCGAGAAGTGGCTTGTGCCGCTCTTCAGGCCTGAGACTGCGACTATGGTTGTTACATGTGCGAGTAGCATGGCGGAAGACCTTGTCAAGGACTTCAACAGTGTTGGATTTCAGGCGGAGCAGAAGAAGCTGAACGACTTTCAGGATGATTATGGTTTGGAAGAGCCTGAAGGAGATGATGACGAGGACGATGAGGAAGACGAAGATGATGGAAGTGAAGAAGGCGACAGTGAGGAAGATGACGAGTAGAGCACATGGTTCTGCAGTGCACGATACTATGATACTGTTCAATGGGCATGTATACACGCGCATATCCTCGCTCGCTGATCTCGTAGGAGGGGGTCAGTGCGAGACGGACAAGGATCGCACGAATAGGGTCAGCAGATTCACATTGTTCACATGTTATTGTTCACATGTCACAAAGCGAGTGCAAACATCACGGCACTGGCCAAGTATCTGACACGAACGATGCACAAGAACACTACTTGTGTTCGTGTTTAGAAGTACGTAGTCGAACCGTGTTCAGTGTGCGCGGCGTAGCGTGGCTGCATCATCTTCTCCGAGGTGATTGGATCGGAAGTCCGACCCTAAAGTTGTTCCTCCCCGGCGGATGCAGGTACAGCTGCAGCATTTCAAGATCGTACCATCATATTGATCCCTCCTCGCCATCGTAACCGTGATTCTTAGCAATGATCCCTTCCTCCGTGCACCCACGGTGCCTGCTCGAAGGGCACAAAAGATTGCAATAACAAAGAGGATCCAAGGTTCTTGGCCCAGATCGCCCTATTCTCGACACAGCTCAGCACTTGCACTCGGTCGAAGGCAAGTAAGCCGCAACTGCGAACAAGATGCATGGCAATCAGACGAACGGAGTGCATCCCAATGGCACGAACGGCGCCCACCATGACCACAACAGCAGCGAATCACGTACTGTGAGCTCATCACCATCCCCGTCAAGAGACGCGAAGATCCAGACAAACACGTCGGGCCTAACGACGAACGGCCACAGGCGGATGCCGATGCACAGTCGCACAGCGTCCAACCCTCTCGCGCCGCCATTCATAGTCTCTGCTCCTGGTAAGACCATCGTCTACGGCGAACATGCTGTCGTCCACGGCAAAGCCGCTATCGCAGCATCCATTTCCTTGAGATCTTACCTGCTCGTCACGACCCTTTCGAAATCGAACAGGACAGTGTCGTTACGCTTCACGGACATTGGCTTGGATCACGAATGGAACATCGCAGAGTTGCCTTGGAAGGACTTCGCACAGCCCGGCAAGAAGAAGCGCTATTACGATCTCGTCACGAGCCTGGACCAAGAGCTCTACGATGCGATGCGGCCCTTCATCGAGAATGTGAGTCCGAATGAGCCAGCCGAGAAGAGGAAAATACATCAAGGCGCAGCAGGGGCGTTCCTATACATGTTCTTGAGTCTGGGCAGCGAACGGAGCCACGGCTGCGTGTACGCCATGAGGTCATGTATTCCCATAGGCGCAGGCCTCGGTAGCAGTGCAAGCATCAGTGTCTGCATTGCGGCGGCGCTTCTGGTTCAATGTAGGGCACTGGCAGGGCCGCATCCGGATCAGCAGACCAACGAGGCAGAGGAACAGCTCGAGCGCATCAACAGGTGGGCCTTCGTGGGCGAAATGCTCATACATGGCAATCCTAGCGGAGTAGACAATACCGTTGCTACGAACGGGCACGCTGTCCTCTTTCAGCGGACCGACTACACCAAACCACCCTCCGTGACCGTATTGCGCGACTTTCCCGAACTCCCTCTCCTTCTGATCGATACCTGCCAGCCGAAGAGTACAGCCGCTGAAGTCGCTAAAGTAGGAAAGCTGAAAGCTCTGCATCCTGAAGTTGTGGATAGCATCCTGAACGCTATCGATGCTGTGACACAATCCGTATACAAACGCATGCAAGACGATGAGTTCGACCCAAAGGCGGCAGAAAGTATCGCTCACCTCGGTCGACTGATGGACATTAACCATGGCCTGCTCACATCTCTTGGCGTATCGCATCCTCGTCTCGAACGACTACGATATCTCGTGAACGAGTCCGGGGTTGGATGGACAAAGTTGACTGGGGCAGGAGGAGGTGGCTGTGCCATCACATTGCTGAAGCCAGAGACCGAGTCGGAGGGGACGCAGCGGAATGGAGACAGCGCGTATAAAGAGAGGCCACTTCAGAAGCTTGAAGCCAATCTGGAGAACGAGGGCTTTAAGAAGTACAAGACTACTCTTGGCGGTGATGGCGTGGGCATACTGTACCCAGCGGTTATTGGCGAGGAAGAGATCAATCAAGCTACGTTCCTTGACGCCGAAGGACTCGAAGGCGTTGAAGCTCTGGTTGGCGGAGGCAAGGACGCGGAGGCTTGGAAGTACTGGAGGCCATAAGAACTGCAATACTCGACCAGGTATCGCCAGCATGTGAAATAAGTGAGGTCTTGCCGGGACATGCGACGAGTGCAGAGAATGTGCTCAAAACAACGCGAATTACGCCTGCACTCGGACGGGAGGATACACCGAGCACACCGACTTCGTCGATCTCGCCCTGCTGTTTTGGGAGCGCTGAAACCGCATCACGCGAGCAATCTCTCCATTTTCTGCCACTCCAGTGTCCCGTGGCCAGACTGAGACCTCGAAGGCGGTGCATCGCTTGGTGCATGACAGAATAATAGAGCATACAGTGCATATGGGGGCAACGCCTCATGACTTGATCGATATGATTATCCCGTGACACTCCACCAACCCGAGACTGGCACGCGCACAGAAGGAGATGAGCTACTCGACAGGAACTTCATGAAAAGGAATAGGCAATGCGGAGCGTTGTCGTGTACGAGTATTTATTGCTGGGGAGGATATCTGCTTTACTCGTGGGAAGAGTTGCGCGAAAAAGTGTAAAGGTTGAGAGCGGGGAAGGCTATTGCGGAGGCAAAAGACTGTGGGAGGTGTCGTTCCTGATGATTGTGTCAAAACCAACTGTATCATCCCATACGTAGCCTATAATTACCTCGAACCGCAGGTTGTATGTGGCAGAACGCGAAGACTTTGGCGCGATGGGGTAATGGATACCAAGATACTGGATGGTATTGGGTAAGAAGAACGACGCTTAGAGTCGGCATTGAATCCGCGCGTTACGGATTGTCAGCAACAAGCACCAGCTAGTCCATTCAATGTTTAGTGGTGGTGGTGGTGATCGTGGTGGTGGTGGTGGCGGTGGCGGTGGCGGTGGTCATGGATTCAGCTTCCAAACGGGGATCGATGGAACGAATCGAGCGGAGCGGACAGAACAAGTCCATGTAAAGCAACCACCACAATGCCAAGCTATCGCTCTATCTGTATCGTGATTACGGCTTATCAGTGTATCACGATTCACATCACGAACGATAAACTCAAGCGCATACACCCCTGCAATATCAAAAAAAAACCTCTACCCTTGCCATCCAGATTGTACTAACTGCGTACTTGCTCCCCTCTCTTATCTGTTCGCACTGGCTGGAGTACAAAAGCGCAGAACATTCCACCACAACCTGTCTTGCGAACAAGCTTCATCGACACATTCAGCCAGACGCGTCGCGACGACGACGACGACGACGACGACGACGCACTCACTTCATCAACATCCTCCTGGCCCAACATGGGTGCCCAACGCATAACCACACCGCCCCAACAGCGTCCGTGGCGGCAGACACCGCTGATAGAGAGCGTCAATCTCTCCAAAGCAGCCGGCTGGTACGTTATCCGCAAAGATGGCCATCATGGCCATCAATGCGTTCCCCTTCCATCTCGATCGAACAGATGGTAAGCCGTAGAAGCAGAATCTACCTCAAGCTCGACAACCTCCAGCCCTCCGGCTCGTTCAAGTCCCGCGGTCTTGGGAATCTGGTTCTGCGATCGATGGAGAGAGCAGAGGATGCCAAGAAGGTGCATTTCTTCAGCAATAGCGGTGGCAACGCTGCGCTGGGTTGTATCAGTGGTGCGAATTTCGTCGGCAGGCCTGTCACGGTATGAAAACCCAAAAACCAAAAAAAAAAGAAGAAAATCACATCTCACCAACACGATTTATCCGGGAATCTTTCACTAACGCTCTGCTTACAAAGGTCGTCACACCCCTCTCCACGAAACCACACATGATCTCCAAGCTCTACGCCGCCGGCGCAAGAGAGGTAATCCAGTACGGCTCCGGCATAAAAGAGGCAGGCGACTACATGCGCTCCGTCGTCATGCCCAAAGCCATCGCCCGCGGCGAAGAACCCATCTACGTCTCCCCCTTCGACCACCCGGACATCTGGGACGGCCACAGCACCATGGTCTCCGAAATGCACGCTGAGTTCGACGACGGATGCCCTCCCGACTGGATCATCTGCTCCTCTGGCGGCGGCGGCCTCTTCATCGGGATCATGCAAGGCCTCGAAGACGTCGGCTGGTCCGACGCGACGAACGTCCTGACAGTGGGCACCGCCGGCGCGGACGCATTGGCCACGAGTCTTGCGAGGGGAGAGAATACTACTCTGGCGCAAATCACTTCCATTGCCACATCCCTCGGCGTGGCGAGGGTCAGTGACCGCGCTTTTGAGCTCGCGCAAGCAGGCGTTGCGGCTGGCAAAGTTCGCAATATCACCCTGTCTGATGCAGAAGCTGCCATGGGATGCTGGCGGTTCGCTGAAGATGAGAGACTCCTTGTGGAGCCTGCTTGCGGAGTCAATATCGCGTTATGTTTCAATGGTAGACTCGAGAAAGCACTGGGGAGACAGCCGCGGCCGGACGAGAAGATTGTCATTGTGGTTTGTGGCGGGAGTAATGTTTCTACCGCGATTGTGGAAGGTTGGAGGGAGGCTTATGGCGATGTGGACTGTGTTGGAGGGTACAGGAGGGATTCGGCGTTGGTGAGTGATGGAGTTGCGCCAGATTGGATGGTGCCTATGGGAGGGCATGCTAGTGGGCATCATAGGTTGAACGAGTATTGATTGAGCTTATGTTGTGGCTCCCATGGGCTGCATAGCTTTTCCATATTGGTATAATTCTTCTTTCGTACGCCGACATTTTGTTAGCTCTGTCTGTGCTGTGGTGGAAGGGCTTCTGCACTGTTCAAGTTGTCAATAATACACGACAGTCGATGATGCCCGCTGCATATGTGCTTACATACAGCCTGCAGCCCGATGGAAGTTGCATCGAGTCATGTTGTTGATGTTGTTGTTGTTGTTGTTGTCGCTTCATCGAAGCTCGAAAAGCAGCACCAGTACAATCCGCACAAGCACTGTATGTACGTACGTACTTACTTACCGAGCTCAATCCGGACGATCAGCTGTAGAACTACTTGGCGAGAACTTTCAGCGCCCAATCCGACCACTGTGTGACAATAGGGCTTCGCTTGCCTTTGTATGCGCTGACCACCCCCACGTGCGCCCCAAGACTACCTCGTGGCCAGAGTATCTTCTGCACGCACCCTCACCACAATGCGGTTGGCGATGGACGACAGATGGGGCTTCGAGCAATGCGCTGTCTTCCGATCGCACGACGCTGTGCTGTGTTCTCGGTGGCTGCCAGCTCGTCCACCCCCCCCCCCCTCCCCGGTCATGGTGATTCCGCTGGTTGGAACCCCGATATTTATTATTGTGCAGCAGTCATGTTGGCTGGGTGTTATAAGATTGCGTTGAGTCGAAGAGGCCATCTTTTCGTTGACATTGACAGAGGACAAAGACAGCCACCTGTGTTACCTGCGGCATTCGAGCTGCACGGGAGAATGCAAGTCAGTGAAGAACGCCATGTCCGATAAAGAAATCCAGAACACTGTCCAGACAGAGGACCCTGTCAGTCCGCTTGGGGATGAAGAAGAAGAGAGTTCTCAAGATTCAAACTGGCCACTACCTCGCAACTCTTCTCCAATCCTGCCAGGTCTGCGAGACCTAGACGCAGATGCCATCAACCTCGAGCAAGACCGGCGAACGCCAGACTCCAGTGTTCGCTTCAGGCATACTCCAGATTTGACTTTGGGGTATCGACACACCCCAGACTCCCAGGTAAAACCCCAGATCTCCATGATACTCAGCATTCGCACTGACATATGCTCCCATGCCATCACCCTAGCCAACTTCAAAACCTCCCTCGAACTCTCTCTCAACCGCGGCCACACCCCCGACTCCACCACAGCAGCCAAACGCTCCCGCCGCTCGAGCATTACAGAGTCCACTGACTTCTCCATCGGCCGCTTCTCCTTCGAACAGGCCCAATACTCCTACAGCGGCGAGCTGCGCCAGAATTTAGAAAAACATGCCCGACCATCACAAATCGAAGCCGGGCCAGAACGTAAAGACGGCTCAGTTCACGAGAACAACGACGACAACGACGACAACGACAACGACACCGACGACGACGACGATGATGATGATGACATTTCCGTGTACCCAGCTCCGGCAGCAATGGTCCTGATCATGATTGCATTGTGTCTCGCGGTATTTTGTATGTGTCTCGACATGACGATTATCAGCACGGCGATTCCGAGAATCACGGATGATTTCCGAGCTTTGGATGATGTTGGGTGGTATGCTTCTGCTTATATGTTGACCCTGAGTGCGTTCCAGCTATTTTACGGGAAGCTATACACGTTCTTCAGTGTGAAGTGGACGTTCATGTTCGCGATCTTTTGGTTTGAGATAGGTGAGTATGATTCGAAGCACGCTTAGAGGCATCATTTGTTAGGCTAATGGGTCATTATTGACAGGATCTGCCATCTGTGGTGCCGCGCCGAGTTCGACCTGCCTCATTGTAGGAAGAGCGATCGCGGGTTTTGGATCGGCTGGCATATTCTCGGGAGCGATTTTGATTGTTGCCGCGAGTGCGCCGCTGCAAAAACGGCCGGTATACATTGGTGTGTTAGGCGCGATGTATGGCATCGCGTCTGTGGCGGGTCCCCTGATGGTATTGACTCAGGATCCTGCTGCGATGTTCGATCAGAGCTGATTGGTATCCAGGGTGGCGCCTTCACTAGCAAGATATCTTGGCGTTGGTGCTTCTACATCAACCTTCCCATCGGCGCAGTAACGATCGCGTTCATACTTTTCCTCTACAAGGAGACTTCGCGTTCACGAGCGCGAACCCTCGAGCGCGGTTGGAGAACGAAACTGCAGCAGTTCGACATTGAAGGTCTGGTAATATTTTTGCCAATGATCATATGTCTTTTGCTTGCATTGCAATGGAGCGGTTCGACATATGCATGGGACGATGGTCGCATCATCGCTCTGTGGGTATTGTTCGGCGTGGCGTTCATCGTGTTCGTCGGCATACAGATCTGGAAAAAGGACAACGCGACAGTACCGATTCGAGTGTTGAAGCAGAGATCCATCGCCGCTGCGGCTTGCTTTGCCATGACGATGGGAGCCGGCTTCTTCTCTTTGACATATTACATTCCGATCTGGTTCCAGGCCATCAAGAGTGCATCTCCTGTCAACTCTGGTGTTATGAATATACCAATGGTAGGTCTCTACTCGACCGCAGCCCATTCCTTTCCACTGCTGACGAGACTGTCGTACAGGTGCTTTCGGTAGTGATTTCGTCAACACCAACAGGTGTGGTCGTTTCCTTGATCGGATACTATACGCCATTCGCCATCTTGTCGTCAGTGATGACGGCAATAGGATCTGGTCTCCTGACGACTTGGAACACTGATACTGGCGCCGCGAAATGGATCGGCTACCAGATAATCATTGGCCTGGGTGTCGGATTTGGCTTCCAGCAGCCCATGCTCGCCGCTCAAACTTGCTTACCCAGAGAAGATGTGCCGGTCGGCACCGCCGTCGTAATATTCTTCCAGACACTGGGCGGTGCTTTGTTCGTATCAGTCTGTCAAAATGTCTTCACCAACAGACTCGTGTCTGGCCTGAGGGAGGTCGTCCCACAGCTGGATGTAAGTGTCGTCCTGGAACACGGTGCAACAACGCTCAAAGAAGTGATACCAGAAGAGTTCCTTCCAGCTGTACAAGTCGTGTACAATAATGCGCTCGTTGGCACATTCTATGTCGCTACTGCGATGGGTGCTTTATCGATCATCGGGGCTGCAGCGTTGGAGTGGAAGAGTGTGAAGGGCCATGCTGTGCATATGGCGGCGGCAGCAGCGTGATAGCGTTGGTGACCGGCTTCAAACAGTCGAACTCCCGAACACATGGTACGCGTGATCGCAAGCATACATGCGTGTTGTCAGCGAAGTAGCGAGCCGTGCGAGTGGGCACGCGAGTTTTGCTTGTTATCCGGGCTCGTCGTGGCCTGAACGATATGTATTCCGAAACCAGCCGTCACTCTCGACAATTGTCCCCGCTGAGTTGCGCATTGGCTCTATATTAAATGCTCCGCCTTTCGTCCGACCCGACGCGATCATAATATGCATCGCTCGGTCAACTTGGAGTTGGGCAGCTGTTCGAGCGGTGGTAATTTCCATCTTATTGCTTGAATGAATTCTATCCTTCGCGTTTGTGGGATCAGTACCGAGCCTGGAAGGCGGCTGCAGCAGAATAAAATGCATTGTGGCTAATATTGCGAGCCTATGTGATCTGAGTTCAGCATGCTCACTTGAAAGCAAGCTCGGCCCAAAACACCTTTCCCATGCACCTGTACACCATGCGCTTTCGTTATTTGGCCACCATATCGCTAAGAACGCCGTTCCGGAAAAAGACGATCATCTCGACTTACTCCGCTTCTCAGTCCTCACTTTCGGCACCTCCTCCTCGCTTCCATTCCTGGGGCTTAGACTAAGACGATGTTCCTTGCCGCGGAAGATATGTAAGCCAACATCTGTCGCCGCATCCGCATATCCTACACCGGGCTCACCAGGCAGTGGTAACCTCATACTACCCTCATCCATGAACCCAGCATTTTTCATCAAGTCAAAGAATGCTGCCTCACTATCGTGCCTCGTCTTGGTCGACACCACGATGACAGCCTTCGGTGAGCGCATAACCAGGTTCATGAGCATGCCCACCAGCGGCTCTAATGTGTCCGTATTGTACGTACACTCGGAAACGATAATCAAATCGTTCTTTCGGGTTTGCAGTTTCTCTGGCAATGGTTCAAGCCAGTTCAGTGGTTGAAATCGTGCTTTCGAAGAAATGGCTGGTCGCATGCGTTCGATGTTGGCTTCGATCAGCTCCGTCACTTCGGGCAAGTCGGTGAGCAGAACGTCGCTGTCTGGTATGGACTGTGCTATACTGAGGCCGACGGTTCCGCAGCCGGCGCCGAGCTCAATGACGTTTAGTCGCCGGTATGTTGCTGAGATCATGACATACTCCAAGAGTGGTATGGTAGCGGGGTTATCGAGGGATATGATCTGGTCGATGTGCTGTGCCAGAACTTGGCTACCATCCCAGAGATGTCTTGCGATGCTGTCGCCGGCATCTTCCAGTAACGATAAAGGCCGTTCGGCTAAGGATGTGAAGCGTCTTTCAACGCGCTGTCCTGATTCGAATTGTCCCTTGACTGGGTTTAATGTGCCACTCCAGACGTCCACAATAGGCGGTAAGAAACCGTGCGACTTGGTAGTCTTTGGCTCTTTCGCTTCAACGTGTACACATGCCGGATACTCAATATCTTGTCGCGAAAGATCGAACATCACGTTTGCGGATCGTGCGCCTCCCTGCCATTGCACCTTTTTCCGGAGATATATCTCGCCATCCTGTTGTTGCACGTCCCGGATCGTGACCACGAGGTCGAGGTCGTTTTGGAAGAATGTCTCGCCTAGATCTGTTGTGACTGTGACGACAGCCTTGAGGAATACGGTGCCCTTTTCGACTTGCACTTTCGGTGTCTTGAGGAAACGAACTGCAATGCTAGCATCAGCAAGCTCTTTCCTTCGTCGCGCTGCTACTTACTGTAATGCATGGCTGTTCCCGCAGAGCCTCACCCCGCGCCGTCAAGTCACCAGCAGAAGGCGGATTTGGAAGAAGAGGAATGGTCGTTGGCAGTGATGGTGGTGCAGCTGACTACTAAGTTCTACTCGGCGGCTCATGCTGGGAAAGTTTTGTGGCATACAGAAGCCCAATCATCGTTAGCTCCAAACAGACAACTGTCCCGCAACGGCGCAGCAGTCCAGCAGATGGTTGTTGCTTGCTGACGAGCGTCTCACAACGCGTGTAGTGCGCTCACGTTCAGCAGATTAGACCGCCGCCGATGCATCTAGACCTCCAGACTCACGCCGATCATGTGTGATGCTCGGGACACAGGGTCCTCGCACAAATCGAGACTCTCAGCGCGAAACTCATGCTGCGGGGCGGCACGCTCCTCCCTTCGATGCTACTCGGCAGTGCTAGACTTGAAGAAGAGATTCAACAGCGGTGAAGCACAGTCCACATAGGTCTGGGCGCCCGGAGGTCGTTCATCAGGACCAGGTCGCCGGGAACAGCAAGAGAAGCAAGGAAGCAAATCGACCGATGTTGCACAGCAATTCCATTTCGCCCTGAAAGCCTGTATTGCTACTCTACCCTCTCTGCTGCGTACACTACATCCAACTCTCGTCACCCACCACCAGCGCCATGTACAGCGACGCTTGTCATCATGCCCAATAGCATCGTACGCCACAATGCGACGAACCACGCCAACAGCGCCACCATCGCACACATACCGAGATACTGCGGCATCGAGGACGATGCCTGTGGAGGAAGCTCCTGCCTAATCTTCCACATCGGCATCGCAACACCTCGTCCTCGTCGTTCAAGCATCTCGACTTTACCTCCACCGGTATGTACTGAGACGCACATTGTGGAAGCGTGCTCGCCGTTACTGAAGGCGTCTACGTGGACTTGGTCTGTGGCATGTTTCGTCAAGGTTGAAACGAATGGCTCGTACGAAGCCAGGCAGTCTGTTTTGCGGCCAACTATGTTGAAGAGGTAGTTGTTGTAGAGATATCCCGTAGTTTCGTTGTGGAGCTGCCGGCATGTCCTGAGCAGTGATGTGGGAATGCATTGCTGGGCGGGCAGGCTGATGTGAAGTTTCTGGTTCAACGCTTGCAGGTAAATTTGTTTGCCAGTTGGGAAGAGGTGCTGGTAGATGAGGAAGCGTATATCGTATGGTACATGTAGGAAGTTGGTGTCTGTCGCGCTCATCCTGATGATGCAGCGTGTACAAGATAAATGGTTTGTAATTGGAGTGGTGGGCAGGAGAAGATTACAAAGGAAACGCGAACAGGAAGCCTGCTGCCTGGAGACGTGCCTATGCAACCCCTTCTCGTTGCTTACGGCCAGCTGTCAATGGCGCATGGATTCAGAATTTGATTGCTACGCCATCTATATGCGGACAATGGTGGAAGCAGTTGTGTTGAAGCCGAGCTTGAAGAGGACATGGCTCAGCTGGTCGACTCTTGGGCATGAGTCATCTAGGGTTGTACTATACTGCTTCATTAAAAGCCTGGGACGACATCCTTTTAATGCCATTTGGGTACAGACAATAATTTGAAGGACGCGTAGATCAATCGCAGGGGGGGGGATGGACCTATCTTTTGAAGGCTCGTGCGATTCACTACCACAGACTCGACCAAGGAGTGAGAACATATAACACATGTTTCATCGGCTCTGCTACGCACGAGTGTTGCAGAAGCCAATTTGAAGGATGTTAAATTAGCGTCACTTAAGTTCAACGGGTTCTAGTGCGACCGCCCCAGTGCATGAGCAGTCTAGTCAAGTGACATATACAGCATGAAATCGAAAGCGAACAACGGAGATGATACAGCATACTTACTCAAGACTACCGGATCTGGTCCCTGGTCGGCGGGTGTCGTAGACGCCATATAGAGCCTTCGATCCCTACCTGACTGCCTCGGGTGCTGACCCAAGGCAGTTCGTCATCGTCCTGTCCGTCTGAGGCATAGAGGTCCTCCAGATATGCCCAATCCGGCGCATCAAATCCCCCTCTGATGAGTACTACCTTTTTGTCCATAATCTCTGCAATGTCGCTTGTCCGCAGTGGAGTTACCAGGTGAAGTTGTTGTTGTTCTGCATCAAAGCCACGTATCAGTGCCAGACCAATGCATTTACTCCGGCGTGGATCAAGCGTGATTGTGCTGCTGTACGGCAGATCCTCCGCCTCAGTGCGTTGATTGTCTTCGAGCTCATAATCTTCGTCTATCACGGCAATGGCAACAACCGAACCATCCAGCACTTCCCGCAGGAACCTTGAATGCGGCGCATGTCCATAGGATAGTACGGCACCAACACCGCGCTCACCGGCATAGCTGACTCTCCATGGTGTTATGTGACTGATGGGCTTGTCAATCCATTTACATCCATCGCTTTTTGCCTTGTGATGGAAATATGCCATAGTCTGCATAGATCTGTGCTCTGCTGGCGACCTGTAGACAAGCTTGGTCAACCTACGAGGTAGTGTATGTATGGCCGTCTGCGCGCGGAATGCTTCCTCGACCGAAGCTTCTACAGGTGATACAAGCACAGTATCCGTTGCGCGGACGATAGATGCGAGCTCGAGAAGCATAGTCGCACCGAGTCCATTTACCCAGCCACACGAGTTGACGATTGCTATGGCGTCTTGCGGTATGCGATTGCACAGGTCCTTGATGCAGCTCAGGTAATGGTCCGGGTCATTCTTGAAGGACAACGCTGCAACGGTATGCGAGCGGACAAGGCGATACTTATTCGATCGAGCTGATGCGAAGTGTGTAAGCGGTGGGCCCAGCAGCGGGCACTTCACCTCCACGAGTGAGACTTGGCCAGGCGGCCCAAATTCTGGTTGACCCGGGTCTGCGTCGAGATAGAACAGCTTAGGTCTCTCCGGCCACGTCGCGATGGTGTTGCTCAACACCCTGTTGAATGTTGACTTCCCTGCTGACTTCGATCCTATTGCCATGACCCGTGGCGGCTTCCCATTGCCGGGAATCCTGGCCACAAGTCGAGAAACGACATTCTTAGTATCGCTATCGATTTCGAGCGGCGCCACAGATCTTAGCTGGGCGTCGTCGGCAGATGTTGCAAGAAACGTATACGAACGATCTTTCGCTTCATCGCTAGTGCCCACGTTTCGGAACAGCGGCGGCGAGTACCTCTCCAAGCATCGTATACTTGGCACGACGGAGCTGCAATGGATCGTAGATGCCTTGCGAGCTGTGATGAAAGGAAGAGCCTGTGTGGGAAGCGCGTGCACTGTCTGTTCTCCGGAGTCTGGATGTAGCGTCGCACCCGCAATCGATATCAGACCAACCAGTACTGAAAGACGATATTCACCGATGAAGGTGATGGTATCGTTAGCCTTCAACTTGATCTCCAAGACTTTGCCATCATCACGCAGAACGTTCTGCTTGCTCGGTCTCCAGATCGATAGTGGTATGCTGGGCTTCGAAGGCGCGACGCGGGCTTCCAATTCCACGGTGACATCTTCGCTGTCCACTGGTGCTACGTATTGCGCGCCAGCGATCGCAGCAGCTATAGAGTCTGGCGGGTCAAGTGCGTCTGGGAGGACTTCATCATGCTCTCTCGACCCATAGTACGCTTCATCTTGGGCTTGCTCTCTCGCTAACTTTGCGGCCGCTGCAGCACTGAGCTTCACTTCGAAATGTCAGTATATCAACCTCTATCTCGGTACAGATGCCGGCCCAGAGAAAGCAAAGCGATACGCTCTTGGTGGCAGTCGAAGGAGAGGTTTCGTTGGATATGCTTTCTCATATTCCACTCTACGACACTCACCTTTTCGCTGGCCAAATGCCTCTCTTGCCGTTCTCTTTTGCGCCATGTCTCGAGAAAAAGTTGCGATGAAGGATGCATCAAAGAGCAGCGGATAAAGCGGCCGCTGGCTTCCGCAGGATAGTAGACTAGCGCAAAACTTTATGAGCTCCAGAACTTTTTACGCTGGTGGCATTCCAATGCTTCAAGATTCAAATGAATGGAGTACAACAACAATTAACGCCAATTGAAGAGCCGTTAGCGATGGCAAAGGATAAATCTGCCAAAGCGTCTAGCGAGAAGAAGGATGCCACCACGGAGAAGCCGAAAGCGACCAAGCCCTCGAAGCCCTCGAAGCCCTCGAAGCCCATCATAACCGGATTGAGCCAAGAACGAGTTGTGGATTCGGACAGCGAGAACGATGCGGCTGCCGTAAAGTCTGCAGCAGCGAAGAGTGTTAAGGAGTCGGCGAAGAAGACTAACAGTAAAATGAAGGAAGGCTCAAAGAAGAGCAAGGCCGTTTCACCACCACAAAGTAGCGAATCCAGCAGCGGGGAGGATAGTAATGTAGAAGAGACAAATCCCGCGAAAGTTGTGCCCAAGAAGCCTGAGGGTGTGCCTGCGAAGATCAATGGTGTGAAGAGGAAGGCAGACAAGCAGAGCTCGCGAGAGTCGAGCAGTGAGGCAGAAAGTGAGGGAGCGGCAGAAGAGCCGCAAGCTAAGAAAGCAAAGACTGCACTACGAGCAAAAGCCGTGTCACTGCCATCGTCAGAAGAGGAAGAAGACAGCAGCGAAGAATCGGGAAAGGAGAAAGTCGTGGCGTCGACCACCGCAAAGGGCAAGCAGCCAGCATCTTCTCAGCAGAGCTCGCTCAGCAGCATACCCGCGAGACCATACGAGCCGCCTTCAGGATACTCGTCGATTGACATCAGCAGCCATCCTTCCAGCTCTGCATTTTCCCCAAACAAAATAGCCGGCAACCAGATATGGCACATCACGGCACCTTCAAACATACCCATCAAGGACATTACTCAGGTTGCGCTTGATGCTGCCTCAAGTAACACCCCAGTATTGCACCACAAAGGCGTTGACTACGTCTTCAACGAAGATCATGGCTATGACACACAATTCTCCAACGTGCTACTACCTCGACAAGCTGGTTACCAACATGCAGGACAGAAGATCAACAAGACGTTACGGTTACAACAAAAGATCGATCTGCCAAATTTGAGCAGAAGACAAGCAGATCTAAACACAGGAAGCAGTGCAGCAGCACACATCGCGCAGGCATCGGTCAGCGACATCAGACCAATGCCCAAAGGCTTACGAATGCGCTACAAACCACCAGGTTTCGGAAAAGGCGATCCAGGTAGAATTGGCTCTGGCTCAAGCGATAGTGAGGAGGAGCAGACGTCGAACAGCACGTTCCAATTCCCGAAAGCATTGGGTGCCAATGCGCCGTTTGAGCAGCCTGAGAATGCGATTACAGACAAGAGCAAGAAGAAAGATAAGAAGAAGCGAAAGAGTGAGAATCTGATTGATGGGGATGTCGAGATGGCAAATGGAGATCCGTACCTGCCACCACCGTCAGGGCAGAAACGGAAGAAGGAGAGAGATGGGCTAGAGAGGACGATGTCGAAGGAGAGTGAGAGGTCGGAAGAAACACCGGAAGAGAGGCAAAAGAGAAAAGAGTTGAAGAAGCAGAAGGAGGCGAAGAAGAGGGCGAAGGAGGGGATAGTGGGCTAGAGAAGGCGTTCTGACGGGACGAACGGCTTTATCCCGTACCAAATCTGGAGCCAACATGTTTAAATCTCCCTGGCCTCGACATGCTTGACGCATCGTGTCTTCGATATCCTGCTGCTTGGGAAATAGTTTTATTTCGAGTGAAGGGATCGCGTACGAAGAGACGCTAGACCACGATACCAGCTCTTTGTTCATTTGATCTTGTCCCCGCTGGTTACATGTATGGTTGAAGTACTTGACCACGGTGGAACCATGCCGCATTATAACTCTCACAGGATGCGTTAGCTTCAACTGCAAATCTCCAAATCTTGCAAACATACCTTTCGCAGTGCCTTGTCAGCGCGGCTCCCTGAGCCAAAGAGGAATGTATTGTTACTGAATTTGGAAAACCACACACTCATGGACGGAGGCTTCATCCTTAATGTTGATTGCCTTGCGGTCATTGAAAGGCTATGCTGTGAGCTTCCCTGTGCCTTTAAGTTCTTGCTCGGTGATGGTTCTGGGATGTCAACTTCCATCCTAGTGCGACAATACTGGTAGAGAGGCTTCTAAGATGTTCTGGTATTTCGAGGATTGGCTTGTCGCCCAGCATGATCAGCAGGTCGAATTCTCCGTCGTCATCTGGGGTGGATAGTATGTCCTTTATCTGGTTCGCCTGCTGGCACGAACAGCGACTCTCCGTCAGCGGTAGGGTCGTGAGTCGAATCGATCGAAGCGGTGGAGTTCATTGCTTTGGGATAGACGTTCGAGCAAATCGTCTGGAGGGTCGCCCAAGACAGGAAGAGTTGGTCCTTGAGTGACGTGTTGACCAGGAAGAACGACCAGTGCCGCGAATGTGGCTGGATGTGTTTCTCAAGTGGTTCGCCATCTTAACAACATGAATAATCTCATGTAGATCTGTATCGAAGGCTTGAGTGCTTAGAATTGGTATCCCGACGTTTAATTTGATCGATTTCAGAACGCCAAAAAATAGAAGTATCGCATTGTGCTGTGACCAAAAAAAGGGAGAGATTCCCCTTCTGAGCTGGGTCATTTGATAGATGATCTGTGCCATGCGATCGATGTAACTTGAGGGATAAGACCTTTTTGATCGGCCTCTCATGAGGGTTCTGTGGAATTCAGGAGATCAGATAGGAGCCCAAAACCGAGACTTCATGGGCATAGTGCATAAGAGTTTGATGAAAACGTGGTGCCGAGTCCAGAACGTGGTCCTCAAGACATCGGCCAAGTTATCGAGAGCCCGTAAAGGTATAGAGCGCGAAGTGGCATGATCCCCATTGGAGTCTCTTCTTCATAGCTGGTAAGTGACTGTTCGCATGGGATGCCTGAACGAGACATCGTCGGCTCTTGTCCTTCGAGGTAGCACCTGGCAGTTCGGCTGATGGTTTCATGCAGGCGCATGCACAAAGTTGAATGCAAGCGCTGGCGACGCTTTTTTAGACGGTACGAACATATTCAATGGTAGCATTCTGGAATTTGCCATAATAGCTGCTGCCATGTTGTATAAGAAGGGGCGAAGTGAAGTGGTGGATTAAAGCTCGGCTGTCAGCGCCAAGACCAGATTGCGGCGAACACTCCCGACATGGGTGAAGCGCAGGAGCGAGCAGCAACGACATCAACCGTATCACCACAATGGCCTCCTCAGCACCTATCATGCCTTTCCTGCGGCCCTTGGCTTTACCGCGACCACAGACAGTCCGCCAATTCCTGCGCTTCTCGACGGGTACACCATGCAGAGCAGCTCCAGCGCAACAGCACCGAGAAGGCATGTCTATGCAATGCCATGAAACTATGTATGTCGATAAATATCTAATGCCTCTCAGATCGCAACCTTGCCGCCTCCCGGCGTGCCCCAGCGTCATATCCACCTCCCTCCATGAAGTCGAAACCTCGGCCTAAGGAACCAAAAGCATCCCGAAGAGCCTCTCTCCCACCCAAGCAACGACACTACCCAACACGACAACCTTCCCACCACCAGCCAGTCCTCCCGAAGCTCATTCCCGATCCTGTGCAACCCCTCGCGGAAGAGCTATGTGCCCCAAACTTGCCGTATTTCGTGACCCGAAGCGCATTCAATGAGCTGCCCATCTATACCCTGCGCAAGAGAGGAGGTAATTTGAAACTTACGAAGGTGAAGAACGTGGATGGCGATAGATCGAAGCTGAGGGACGAGTTAAGAGCGAAGCTGAAGATGCAGAAGGAAGATGCTGTGATCAATAGTGTGACTGGCCATATTATGCTCAAAGGGCATTATAAACCGCAAGTGGAAAAATATCTGAGGGAGAGGAGATTTTGAGATGGAAAGGACATCGCGCACAGAGGCAATTCGCAGCATTGCTGGGCTGTTCTGCTATAGTGCAGCTCGTTGGGGTACGACCGAAAGAGTCCTGGCTGACTTGGACAACGACCATATTGTGGACTACGCCAAAGTCCATTTGTTGGCAAAGAATATGGCATGTTCTCCTCAGACTCCTTTCCCAAGCCGCTCCCATTCCTCTAGGTACATTTGTTTGACGAGCGCTACGAATCGAGCAGCTGCAGTCTTGAAGCGACGCACAGTGCTAGCATGTCCAACAGCTTCTAAAGCTCCGCAGGACAGCGTACTTGCTGAAATCTGCATCGCAGCAGCCGGCCCACGTCACCATATGCTGCGAGAGCAGTCTCAAAGAATGCGGTGGCCACACGGCGTTTGCTGTTATCAATACCGTGCTCGCCACTCAAGCGCTTTACGCCCAGCTCACCCCAAACATTCGTCATTCGACCAGCTGCTTGTGGTCTTCCGAAAACACGAGTGATCCTGCTATTCGCTTTTGCCATCCGCGCAACACCTCGTGCAAGACTCATTGCCTGGAGTCGATCCTGGCCTTTCTAGGGGTTACGAATTGTCGTGAGCTTCCGGCGCGTTCGACCACTACGCGTATTCGGCCTTGCCATGGTTCGAGCGAGCTGATGCTGAAATGACCTCCATGCTCGAGCAATATCGACTTGACTAGGTAAACATAGACTATTTCGCAGGCAGTTTTCGGCGCTAACATTGTCCAATTTGTTCATTAACACACCTATACTCAAACGGCTCCTGTCTTGAATCTTCGCACTTTATGCTCGAGAGTGCTGTACTAACAAGAGCTGCTCTGTTGGCAGGTCATTGCCATCTTCATCACCCAAACAGATCGGCATACCAGATCTAGATTCCTGCATCGGCTGAATTAAACCGAGATCTCCCGACGATGACCGCATACCTGGCCCAAAAATGTTGCAGCAGTCATACTACGCGACATTGGCACGCCGACCTTTCCTACACCATCCACCAAAGTGCAAAAACTTCTTCAACCGTTGACCAATATCATAATCGCGCGCTTGCCAAAAAATCACGATATGGCACCTGACTCGAGAATCTTTTTAACTAGACACGCCCAAGCCCAGCACAATGTCGATATGGACTACATGGGCAGTACGCAAACACCCTTCTCATTCGAAGCCTGTACCCGCATCTCTAACCACATCCTCCAGACCCTGACTCGCCCCTAACAGCCTTGGGCAAGAAGCAGGCTGCCTCCTTAGCACCACAAATTTGCAAACTTCAACAAGAAGCAAACCTCATCGTCACCTCACCCCTCAAGCGTACATTACAGACAACAAAACTGGGCTGGGGTCCAGCCATCGAGCGCCTAGGCGGCATCAAGAAAGTTATCACCCTCCCTCAAGCCCAAGAGGCCAACGACTTCCCGTGCGATACTGGGTCTTCGAAGGAAATCCTTGAAGCGGACCCTGAGTTCCAGGACTTCGATTTCAGCTCCCTGACACCAGACTGGACGAGCAAGCAGGGCTTCTACGCCGCTGACTTTGAGACTCTGAGGAAGAGGGCGCAGTGGGTGAGGCAATGGCTTAGGGAGAGGCCGGAGAAGAATATTGTAAGCATATCCAACTACGGTCATTATGTCCTCTGCTGATGTGTACTAGGTCCTCGTAGCGCATGGTGACATATTGCGAAGGATAACGGGGGACGAGAACGGGCCTAGTCAGTATATGTGGAAAAATGCGGAGGTGAGGGAATTTAGATTTCGTCCAGATACGGTGGAGAAGAACGAGGCGTTCTTGTATCAGGAGGATGATGTGGCTGCTGCTGCGGGAGGGTACGGGCCTACTAGTACCGAGGCGGATTTGTTTGAGGAGGGAAAGTTGTGATAGAGCGATGAGATGTACATCAACACCTCACCTCCCCCCCGGGTACACTGTATACTTCCCGTATCGATTGTACTGCTCTGCATATTGAACGGCACAGTTGCCTTAAAACGGATCCCCGAACCTGTGTGGCAATCGACATCACGCGGGCCGATGTCGCCAATACCACTCGCGACGGAGAGGTAGCTGACAGTCTTGAAACCCGGAATCTTGTCAGAAGTGACACCATATGTCAATGGGATTTTGCGACAAGTTCGAAGGGATCTGAAGCGCGGTGGACGGGGAGTGTCTCGACGACGAGGAGGACGGTGGGCCAGGTGGTTTGGCCGGTGTAGTGGGCGCTTGCTGCCGTGGGCGCCAGGGCGACGAAGCTTGAGATGTGGGATAGTGGTTGATGTGCTGTTATGTTGAATGTTTTGGTAGATGATGTGTTAGTGAGGCACAAAGTAGGATCTTATATATACTGCTGTATCTGTGCTGCCAGCAGTACCGTTTTGCAGCAGAGCAGACTAGAACAGCTCGCTGCAGCTCTCGCTAAATGATCAGATGATCAGCGAGTGAGCAGAGCCTCATAAGGAAACAATGACAGACGTACACGATGGCTGGGCTGTCGTCCGCAAGAGCAATGCCATATTGTAGGTCACGCTGTGTGGGCCGGGGGAAATGTATGGGTTCCTGGGCCAGCTGATGCTGCATCCATTCTGCCTCGTTCCGTCAAAGCTTCTGAGCCGCGCACTTTTGTTACTAGACAAATCCCCCGATGTGTACGCGGTGCGGAGGAGAGAGGATGCAGTAGTCCTGTAGATCAGCAAAGACGAAGTGATGGACGGAAATTGACATGAGAAGGAGCAATGGCTGGACAATCAACGTACATCATATGGCTGTATTGAGTCATACAGTGAATTCATCGCTTTCATGGTATCTTTCGTAATACACTGTGTTGATCGCGTTTACTCCTCGCCACCATCTCCACCTCCTGGCGGCGCCGATTTGCTCATCTGCCGTGCCTTGAGCATCTCATCGCAGAGTAGCAGATTCGATGCGATACCTGTTGAGCTTGCAATGGCGTTCCTCAGCACTCTAAAGCTGTCGTACACACCTTGTTGCACTGGATCCATTGCCTCGCCTAATGTCAGGTCAAGTCCAGCAATGTGCCCATCTGCATGCTCGTCTTGCAACGTGGCCAGGCAGTCCTGAATATCATGCCCACTGTTCGCCGCTAGAGTCTTTGGTACAATAAGAAGGGCATCCGCGAACGCTGATACACCAAACTTCGCCTTGCCCTTGACTTGCTTGCGGAAGTCGTCCGAATTGAGTCTCCGCGCGGCAGCTAGTTGAAAGGCGCCTCCACCAGGTACTACGCTCTTATCGACGATCATGTTGTATACCGATCTCAGACCGTCACGCACTGCGTCCTTGATCTGTGTGATGGTATGTGCGTTTGGTCCCTTGATCAGGATGGTGACCGACTTGGGCTCTTTCACCTCTTCGATGAAAGTGTACTTCTCCTCGCCAAGCTGATGTTCATAGACGTGTCCTGCCCAGCCAAGCACGTCCGGGGTAAGGTCGTCCACACTGTTTTGTGCTGTACCTCCGCAGATGAGCTGTAATCGCTCCATGTTCCTCCTCTTGGCTCTTCGTAGCGCGAAGATGCCGTTCTTGACAAGCACATCGAGTGACAATGGATCAATACCCTTCTGGTTGATGATCACGAAACCCTTCTTTGGATCGTCACCGCAGACCTCCTTCTTCAACTCGACAATCTTGCGCAGCTTGTCGTCGACGAATCTCCGCTCACTCTCGACGAGCTTTTCTCTCTGCTCAGCACTGTTGTAGTAGAAACCGCTGTTGATCTCGCTCTTCTCGTACTCCAAGCTGACGTTGAGTGTCAGAATGTATGCATTCGTCACGTCCTTTGCCATGTCTGGATGCCTGGCGCCATGATCGAGAGCCAGTCCGCGAATGAGCTGTGTATCTGCTGCTGTTCTGTGTTGCATGGTCATGATCTCCACCATGTGAAGGTCTGGCTTTGCAGGAGCCTGGTAGATGGCCAGCACTGCATCGACAATGTCCGGGGTGAGCTGCTCCGCGAGTGTGTTGTTGATCTTGGTCGAGAGAGACGTCCTCGCAACTGATAGCAAAAGTTCTCGGTCTACCTCTCTCGCCAGCTTGAAGTCGTCCAAGAAGCGCAGAGTCTCGTTCTTCGCAACCTCGTATCCGTCTGTGATGACTCGGGGATGTAGGCCTTCGCTGATGTAGCGATCTGCCTGCTTCAGCAATTCTCCCACCATCAGCACCACCGTCGTTGTGCCATCTCCGCAGATTTCGTCCTGTGCCGTCGCTGCTCGCGCGATCATGACTGCTGTGGGGTTCTGGATCTGCATCTCCTTCAACAGCACGCTCCCGTCTTTGGTCAGCTTAATGCCACCTGCACCGTCCACGAGCATCTTCAATGTGCCTGTTGGTCCCAGATTCGAGGCGAGCACATCTTGCAGGCCTTCTCCCGCAGAAATGTTCACCTTCAAAGCTTCACCGCGTCGGCGCGATTCGGCCTTGGGGTTGAGGAGTTGTGCAGCCGACATGTTGACCGTTCTTGTCTGTTGTCAGCTCGTATCACACAATGTAATCAAGTGCAGTGTTTCTTCAGAGGAGGCAGTCGCGTTGGACCCGCGTCTTGCCAAAAATCTACGTAGCTTGCATGCACGGACCAGGGCCCGGGCCGACCCGGACGCATTCTCCATCAAAATTCGAAGCCACATTGAACTCGAATATCATCTCAACAGCACACACAATATGGAGGCAGAAGAAAGGCCAGCAAAGATCCGGAAGCTCAGCCATGACGGACATCGAGATCTGGGCTCTCCGTCACTCGACGACACAGGCGGTGCTGAAGCAGAGGAGCTGGAGGTGAGAAGTGCCAAGGCCGCAGAGAGTCGCGCAATTCTTGCTGCAGATGACTGCAAAACTGCGAGTGAACAGGTCGATAGCGCGGTACCGGCGCCAGAGACAACAGTACCAGCTGTGGCAAGTGCGTACGGTACCGCATCAGACCCACCCATCTCCAAGAATCAGCAAAAGCGGCTCAAGAGGAAGGCCGAATGGGAAGCCAAGCGCGAAGATCGCAAAGTCGTCAGAAAAGAAAAGCTCCAAGCGAAACGAGAGCGCAAACGTGCTGAAAAACAGCAAAGCATTGCTGAGGGTTCTACACCTGTAGAGAAGCCTCCCCGTGTGGCTCCTGAGCAATTACCGATCACCATTATCATTGACTGCGACTTCGACCATCTTATGCACGACGGAGAGCGGGTCTCTTTAGGCAGTCAGATCACTCGATGCTACTCTGACAACAAAAACTCAACAAAGCGTGCTCATCTGACGATCGCGAGCTTTGGAGGTGAGTTGCGGAAGCGTTTCGACACAGTCCTGCATCATAATTACAAGTCTTGGCGCGGAGTGCGAGTTTTTGTCGAGAACTTCGTCGAGGTTGCAGAGAAGGCCAAGAACTGGATGACTGCGGAGAAGGGTGGCCAAATGGCTGGATCCTTCTCCAAATATGCTGGGCTAGATGCGGAAGCACAGCAGAAGCTCAAAGATGAGAGTGAAGTCGTCTACTTGTCTTCAGAAGCTGACGATGATCTCATCGAACTCAAGCCTTACAGTACTTATATCATCGGTGGTCTGGTTGACAAGAACCGCGAGAAGGGCATCTGCTACAGACGAGCCTCAAAGGCGGGAGTGAAAACAGCAAAATTGCCGATCGGGGAGTTCATGGAAATGCAAAGCCGCAAGGTTCTGGCCACGAACCATGTCAATGAGATCATGCTCAAATGGCTGGAGTGCGGCGACTGGGGCGAAGCATTTCTCAAAGCCATTCCGAAGCGAAAGGGCGGGAAACTGAAGGGCGAGCAGGAAGACGAGGAGCAAGATGGAGCCTCTGCAATACTAGAAGATACCGACGGACAGAACGGTGGACGGCCTGCCTCTGATACTTGAGGATAAGAGACACTGAATCCGGCTCATCGACTTCAAAAATAGACGCCCCAGTCTAACGTGCTATTGCAAACATCGAACAGTGCATCAATGGCAAATCATCTCTCGTGCGCTTGCGAGCGCTTAGGGATGGTGGAATCATGTACCGCAAGACTGCATGTAAGCTGAGCTCGGCAAAGCCGCCAAGCGTTTTCTGTCTTCAGAACAGTGCGTAGCACGCTGCTTCAGTTGCAAAGCAGCCAAGCTGTCCGCTATGCGAGCATTAGATCTTGCTAGCATCAGGGCGACCATATTGATTGATTATGAATTGCGGTCAGAGTGTGCTTCGGCAGACATTGAGTGCCAATGCCATGGTTTGAACGCTGCTCCATCGAGGCGCTAAGATGTGCTCTACGACTGCATCACGTCCGCAGTAGTTGCTGCTCTGGCTATTGGTAGACACGCGACCTTGTTTTACAAGAGAGGCCATCATCAAAGCAGCCTGGAACCTATGCAGGGCTCAAGGCGAAGCAGATACTGACGCCCTTTACGCGCCGCACCTATCGCCCAAACGAACTTCGTTGTCTAGGACTGTCCCTTACCCATTGATCAGTACTTAAGGCGGTGTGACACAAACGAAACTTTCTTTTGAGCTCAATATCCTCCATTTACTAACCTTCATCGTCACCTTCGTCGCCTGCAGATCTGCCGAAATCGTTGCCACACCTCGACCGCACTCTCTGTATGCGCGTTGGCTCAGACCTTGTCACTCCCTGCGCAGAGAGGTCCGGCTCGCATAGTCATCTACGGGCCTCATCAGGCACCTGCCGCCACCATGGTCAGCCCTGGTGGTCAAATAGAGATCCCACGTGACAAGGGCAAAGCACCTTGCCTCATCGGTAACGATCGAACCCGGAGCGAACCTGGCGAAAGTACCAACGGTTATATCCAACAGCTTGCCGGAATTGCAGGCGAGCTGGACGTGGGGTTGAACGATGCGACAGGTCAACCTCGAGCCAATACGAGAAGAGTGAAGCAAAACGAACTTCAGCAAGAACAGAGAAAACATACGATACAACACCTGAAGTCGAAATGGGGCAGAAGTTACAAAACGTGGCCTATGAAAAACCGGTTCCCTACCAAGATTGGTAAACGTGGTCTAAGAAGGGGTCAAAGGGTGCCATTGGAGCCATTGAAGTGGCCGCTAGAAACCTTGAAGGAACTGAAGGTCTTGTCTGACATCAAGGTCACCAAGGATACAATCCAGACCACACTTGATAGAATTGCCAACAATCGTGTCAATAACAGGTCTGGGGCGACAGAGAGGATCATCGCCGAAGATGTCAAGAAAGCTATCCAGGAACTATCCTATGCAGATTCTCAGGATCGACGGTCACTTACCCTGCCAGCCATAGAACGTACGTCACGACGGACACCACCCAGAGGTAATGCCGTCACGAGTCGTAGCAACGACTCTACAATGGCTCCGACGCCAGCGCCGCCGACTTTCATCGAGCAAGAGCTGATTGTTGGACAAGCAAACACTCCCCTTTCGGAATTTGAGAGAGCCAAATAAGATTCAAGCTCGAATGAGCACTACAATCCTGATAGCGAAGAATGTTTAGCCATCGCAGACTTCTACAGAGGTTTCGCTTTTGACGAGAAACGGAGAGAGGAAGCCCTCCGTAGACTTCCAAAGCACCTGCAATCGCAGATAGCGAGGCAAGTCGGCATGAAGTTGACATGACACTCACCCTGGACTAAGATATATATCAAGCTCATGATCTGCAATATGGCTCGATGTGAAGGGCAAAAGCTGCGACTTTTTCGGTAAGCCCGAGGGTGAAGCTGCAACTCCCTGGAGTGACACACGCTGCTGTGTATGTCCATTGCGGAAAGGCATTAGACCACGACCAGAAGAAAGTCTTGATATACCAAACTTAGACCTACATAAGAAGAAGAGTCCGAGCATCGGATGGCGAGGTTTTGTGGCTGCTGCAACGTATGACTGTTGTGAGGTACGGCGGCAACTCGTTCGACACTGCGCATGGCATCTCGCAGCATCTCGGGCAAAACGTATGGCCCGCAGATGCAAGGCAAAGGACGATACTCTGATCATCTTCACAGCAAGCTTTCACCGTAGAAGAACCTAGGACAATAGAACAATCTCGTGAGACATTAGTACATTACACTGCAACGAGGCTCAACTGTGTGCGGCAGCCACTTTCACGCGACCCTGAACAGATCCTACACTATCGCCGTCTTCCATCATGGACGGCGAAGCGGGAGAAAGTCCAGGCCTTGGAACGCTATGTGGGAGCCATGGGACGGGACGATGCCTAGAACTTTTGGCACCAGACAGAAAGTAAGTCGGCCGTGGCTTGTCCCTACAGACAACAAAATATCCAGCACATCAAGAAGACTTCTGCCACCTGATGGATGATCTCTTCGTCGCGTGAAGTGAGTGCCTCATTTGCACCTGTTAGCTGATGTGCCTGTAACGTAACAGCTTGCGACGTGTTGTTCACGCGATGAAATGAGGCCAAAAATAGTGCAAATTTAGCTCAGAGCAGGGCCATCCTTGATACCATGCCGACATTGTACCTTGAGACAGGATTATGCCGGCAGCTCAGACATCTTACTACACTTCATCCTCAAGCTATCAGCCTATCAGTGACTTATTTATCACGAGAGTTTATCACTCTGATATACTGACGTGACAATTTGGAGCACAGCCTTGCATTGTGGGGCGTCGTAGTAGCGATACCACTCGCAAGCATAGCATATCACGTCAGGCAACAGCCTGTCTTGGCGGGAGACACTGCTAATTCAGAACTTACCAAGTTATGGGTAACAGCACTTCGAGTGAAAAGAACGCCAAGAAGCTATTACGACAAGGAGCTACCACATTGCCACTAGGTAGTCAGGTGGAAAAGCTGTTCCATGAGGACTTTGACGATGATGCTCAAGCGATCGTGACACCACCCACACCAACAACCCCCGCCGTGCTTACACTTGACAAGAAGACGAATAGATGGTCCGCAGCATCTTCTGCATACAACAAGTGGGCACCCGTACAAGCTGGAGCTGCTAAGAGATACTCTCTCCAAGTGCCGTCCGATGCTGTAGGCTCAGAACACCTTTCGCCACAATCGGCACTTTCGAGGGCATCAAGTCGAACAAGCATGAAAGAGGCTGCCGCAAAAGAGATCCTCAGACTTCCAAAAGAACACACCCACTCTCAAATGACCACCATGCTCCACTTCCCCAGCAGAACTGGTGATAAGTCTTTCGTACCCGATGAAGCGCCACCCAAAACACCAGCAGCGATCTACAAAGAAGGCTGGGATCCATGTGACACGATCTCAAGCATTCCCCAGGCTATCTCAGCTCAAGCCGCGGTCACCAAAACTGCCAATCGGATGAAGATCGATCCCGCAAAGTCCAACACACCCAAACACGACTCCAAATTTATGCATGACTTCCAAGCAGAAATTCTCTTCCCCGACCCGGATCATCCGGCCAAGGCGCATCTCGTTGATCGCCTTGCTGCTGAAGGTGGGATCAAGAGAGTGAGTGAGCGGAGTCGAAGTCGTGAAAAGCGAGCCAATGAGTTCGAAATGGGAGGCACCATCAGTGACTTCTCGAAAGTCACCATGGAAGGAACACCGAGATATTCTCCGGCGAGGTGGCAGCAGAGGATCAGTAGGAGGATTTCGGACCAGGAAGTCGGGGAGGCGGAGAAGAAGAGGTTGAGTCAGTTAAGCTGGACGCAGAGGCAGAGTTGGTTGGAGGATGCGAGTGCGCCGAGTAGTGATGTGGACGAGGAGTAAAAGAGGGACGGTGTAATGGCGCAAGCAGAATGCGGAGGGAGTCAGGAGGCTGTAACGCGAGCCTCTGGAGATGAATGAACATGGCACAGAGGTATATACACCCAAATTGGAAGATAAAGGGAATTCTCATAGCTTGACCAACTGCAATACATCATTCCAGTAGTATGATAGCGAATTGAACAGTCCAAGACGCACGCTTCATGGTCATCGAACGACAATACGAAGAGCGAGCCCTCAGCAAATGCGAATCGGTTAACGAGCCAGTACATCAATATAGCCCGCCGCTTGCCATGCCACTTTGACCAAACAACGGGGCTCACGATAAGAGAAAGCCATTGAGAATATAACTCGACCAGCATCACAAGTCAAGCGACAACTCTCTACCAAGCTAATGCCGGTCTAATGAGGCTGCGCGGAGTGTAATCAAGCTTACAGAGTACCTTTTCCTTCTGGAGGGCAGTATAGGAGACCTCTACTACGTGCGATGCCGGAAACACACCAACTTATCGGTCGATCTTATGTGCATAAGCTGTGCTATGCTCGGCCGCGCGAACCGTATGGCATGCATGTTCAAACGCGCAGGATCGAGCTGACTACCTATACAGGATGATGCAGCATTGACTAAGTGACAAGATAGGTAGCCCAGAAAGTATGCCCGCAAGAGTTGCACTACCTCATTTGCTGTTCTTAACAGTTGAATAGATTTCTTCCTTGGTCGGCCGAGGAAACGCACGAGTGTACAAGGAGACTATCAGATCTCGCGATAGTTCACAACACAATCATCGGACCCCACCGCCAATTGCCATCCGTCTTCCAGCAATATCATCCCTCGAAGTCTCTCTTTCTCGTGCCCACACGATCGCTCTCGAAGACTCGCTCCACTCCCTCGACACAATACCATCATACAACGATCTCCCCAAAATCGCCATCGCCCCAGCCCAAGGCTCCCAACTCTCCATCCTCAGCCAACTCGTCCATATAAAGAGCATCCTCCAATCGGCACTCTGGGCGGCTACAGCACCCTCTGAATCGCCAACTCTGTCCCAGATGTCAACATCACGAGTTAAAGTGTCTCCTCATCTCTCAAGCGTTCCTTCTGACTCAAAGACAGTATATGATTACAACCCCAGATACCACGCCATCGCCCTAGAAAGCACGAAAATGTGCACCAACGTCGACGCCCGTCTCGGCGCAGCACTCGACATCCTTCGCGCCTTACCTTTCGCTTTTATCGCTGTGGACTGCGATAAGCAAGCCGCCTACTTCGACTGGGGTGCAAAGCTCTCTCGTGGCAAAGGGGTTGTGTCTACATTGACAATGCCGTGTGGCAGTAGGCTGATTACAGAGCCGATGGGATTGATCGTAAAACGGGTCGTGCACTGATTGAGAGTGTGAATACTGACGCGAGAGTGCAGGCGAGTTTGATCCCGACGTTAGCGATGCATACAATTGTTGAGGAATCAAGCCCGACCTACAGCGTGTCAGCTTGATTCAAGGATGTATACAATGTACAAGATTCCCCGATAAGCCTAGAAAAGCCATCTTCATGCATCATTCCCATCCAGTTCTAACGCCTCGAAGTCTTTCCTGACCGTCAAATCCGTCCAGCCCTCGACGTTTTCGATCACCAGACCCTTTTCATTGGCAAGATGCAGCAAACAAATGAACCCAAACGATGTGCTGATGTCCGACAATTGCTGGTTCGGATACACATGCTGGAGGTTATTCATGATATCCGTAAAGCGCAGAGTTTCGTTGATGTTGTGCGCAAGAGCCGGGATCTGAGGTCTCTTTGCCGGTGTCTCCTGTTCAGGCCTATCACATATCAGGTCAGTGCCCATTCTTCCACTATTGCGCGATCGTCGATACATACCTTTGTTCGAAGCCAATCCCCCTCCAAAGCTCCTCCTTCAACCTCCTCACATCAACCTTTTTCGCAACTCTTGCGTACTGCACATATTCAGGCCTCATCCTGCGGCTCTGCGCCACAAGGTTGGCGCCAAATGCGTCCCCTCCAGCACCAGTGTCTTGCGTTCCGATCACACTGTCAATACCGGCACCAATAGGTCCACCAGCACCAATACCATCCACAAGGCCAGGCGAGAATGCTTCCCGAGCATCAGCGAAGTCGTCGTCGTCGTCGTCGTCCATTGCACCACCAGCCATAGGCAGCCCATCGTCTTGAAAGAAGTTTGCATCGTAGTCGCCTTGTATCGGAGCATCCTCATCCATTGGATGCACAAGCGCGGGCGCAGCATTGTGTGACGCCCAATATGCTTCGTCGACATCGCCATTGGGGCCAAGTGCTTGCTGTCGACCAGCTTTACGCGCACCAAGTTTGGCTTTCGGCTTGAGAAATAGCTTGAGCAGGTCTTTAGAATTGAAGTGCTTGTCGTCAGGCAGGAGATTCCGATTTCTGCTCTTCCGGTCCTTCTTCGGTAAGCAAATCGTGCTGTTGTTCGTCGCGGTGGTGTAGAGTAAGTTGGCAAGATCCTGAGACATGGGCGCTGCGAAGTCGATTTCGAACGGCTCTTTCTCCTTTCGGGGCTTCTTCGTTGGCTCTTTGGTGGCTTCCTTTATCCTTGCGATCTTCCAGTGCTCCGGACCTGCCCAATTCTTCTGTAGCGCGTTGTCGAAATAATTGAGTATGTTTTCCTGGTCGTCATTTCGTCGATGCTGCAACGTCACGCCGAATGCATTGCCGTTGGTATCAAAAACTCCGACTTCACCTGCTGCATCATCTGCTGGATCGGCACCACCTGAAGCATCGTAGACTCGCATCTGTGGCTGCAGTGCAGCATCTCGTGCCCATGCTTCGCCTCCTTCGCCAAAGCCAACTTCTGGTCCAAGATCAAAACCAAGGCCGCCTCCATCGTCATCGTCCATGCCGAATGCCGCCGTTTGATCATTGGGATTGATGCCCGACCGGTCGACATGTTCCTCTTCCTTGTCGACTTCTGGATGCTCATCTCGCCAATTTTCGGGTGCTTTCAGGAAAGGAAGATCGAGCGCGCCGTCACCACCACCGAGCTCAAATGTCTTCAACGTCGGACATATATCTTGTTCGTCCAGCATATCAAGATCTGGAAAAAATCGTGCTCCAAGTGCTGAGATGTCCACTGGTCCATCCTCGGGTATTTGGTCTTGTGTCTTTTCGCGTTCTTCATCGACATCCGGCTCCATGCTGTCGCGTCTCGTTTCGTCGTCTGCTTCCTCTTGCACATCGTCGCTACTATCGAACACAATTCGTCCCGTGCTGTCGATTGACAGATGGTTCAACAATAGACCTTTCGCGCCTCCCTCATCGAAATCTGCTGACGCTTTCTTGAACAACGGGTCCACCGAAAACTCCAACTCCATCTTCTTGAGTCGCAGCTGATCGAAGGAAGTCACAAGCGTCGCTTCTGCTGATCGCTTGCTCTTATTCTTGGTCTTCCTCGTGGTGCCGTCCTCGTTTTCCTCATCTTCGTCCCCGTCTTCACCACCTTCTGCTTCTGCATTTTTGCGCTTCTTGTTCCCACTGTCTGCCAGTCCACTTAACAGCTTACCGGTCTCGGTTGCCACACTGTCCACCCTACTCGTGTAGATCTTCACACATCCATCAAGCGTGCAGCTCGCCTTCTGAAAGTTGACACCATCACCCTCCTTGAGAAGACTCATGTCGTGGAAGTAGTCAATAAGCGCAAAATTCCAGGAGTTATTCGCGTTGATCTTGTTATCTGTGGCCATCTTCATCCACTCTTCGAAGTTGGCAAGGATAGGCACCCGCTTCATAGGCGTGACATGGTCTCCTCGCACTCCGTACATATCGTCTTCCTGCAACGGTGTTGATGGCGCTCCATCGTCGCCCAGGCCCATAGATCTGCGCTTCTTCTGCGGCGTGGCGACCGCGGCCCTGATCTCGCTCATCTGCTTCGAGTGATGCGCCTGTCGCGACTGCAGCCGTTTGGCCTTTTCCTCCCTGTCGTCGTTCAGCGGGATCTGTATTCCCTTGTGCGGCGACGCGAGCGATGAGGCCAGTGAGTTCGCCGGCCGGGCGCTGTTGCGTACGCGAGGCATGGTGAAGACGACAAAAGCATCCGATGTCTGAAGAGTCGTGGTATTGCTGTATCGCGTACTAATGCATGCTGCGAAACGCGACAACCCCGGCTGTTTGCTTTGTTGACATACTCTTACCGAAACAGTCTAGCTGCATGAGCGCGACAGGGATTTTGGCTTGCCGGTCACAGGGCAGGCACTGTACGATGCGCCACAGCTTCGTCACCAGCGGGAACTCCACCTGCTTGGACGGTGTGGCGCAGACTGGGTGCCAAGTTGGAAGGAAAACCGCTTCGTCGCTTGGTTGACAACACACCATTCACCCACGAGCTTGCTATTTCGTGCGTGCTAGTGATTACTGCTGCTGCGCCTTGACATTCCGGTATTCGCCTCCCTCGAGATGCGACCTACGCGCAGCAACTTTCCTCGCATTCACGCATCACAGACAGCATGCTACATGTACCTTGCAAATGGCTGAGACGTCCATCCACACCACCGAGAGCAGGACCATGCTGCGCTCCAAACGCAACCCAGACGGCCGCCTCAAATACCGCGCCGCTCGTGCCTTCTACCTCACTTTGTTCATAGGCACATGTCTGGCTGCATACGCGATCCTAAGCACCAATTACTTCGAGACTGCCGAGCACGCGACACTACATTTGAGATCCCTCGAACAACCATCTCATGCTCTCGACGATGGGGATGACTGCAGGAGAGTGCGCCATGCACAAGACCAATGCGCGTTCGTTCGCGCACACTGTCCAGACGATGAGGGTGGCTTTACAGCATACCTGGACCTGTTTTACTGCAAGCTGCCACACCTCAAGCCGATCGCATTCATAGCTTTGATATCTTGGCTTGGGCTGCTCTTCTCCACCATCGGCATTGCCGCCAGCGACTTCTTCTGCATCGACCTGAGCACCATTGCGGCATTGCTGGGCATGAGTGAGAGCATGGCTGGTGTGACATTCCTGGCCTTTGGCAATGGCAGTCCCGATGTCTTCTCTACGTTCGCTGCCATGACCACGAACAGTGGCAGTCTGGCAGTAGGAGAGCTGTTTGGTGCGGCAGGCTTCATCACCGCTGTCGTTGCTGGATCAATGGCTCTGATACGGCCCTTTATGGTGGCCAAGAAGGCATTCGTGCGAGATGTCGGTTTCTTCTTGGTGGCAGCTGCATTCAGTATGGTGTTCTTGTGGGATGGTAAACTGCGTTTCTGGGAATGCGCAGCAATGGTGGTCTACTACATCTTCTATGTTGTCTTTGTGGTCATATGGCACTGGTATATGGGCAGACGAAAAAGGCAACGGGAGAAAGAGGCGGCATACAGAGGTCACTTTGTGCCACCAGAGGAAGAGCTGCCTGTTGGAGAATACCGTGACGATCCTGATGAAGCGTCCGAGACGCGAAGACCTAGCCTGGCACGAGGCGCATCGAGGGAAGACTGGTTAGTGTTGGAGGGCGGCCCGGCAACACCTTACGAGGATGCTCAAGGCGAAGATGAGGAGGAAGAGGCGAGAGACAAGTGGATGAGCGATCTCGCCAGCAATATGCGCCTGACTAGGCCATCCGGAAGGGGCCGCAGCAACACAGTTCACCCAGTACGCCCGTCACTCGTGGGAGCCCTGGAGTTTCAAGCTGTTATGAAAAGCTTGAACAAGTCGCGGAACTTTCAGACGATTCCGCTTAACTCGCGACGGTATTCTGACGATCCGACATTCACTACTCTGCAACAGCAGGACCAATTGTCCTCTATATCAGATCCTGCTTCCAGACCGACTTACGAGGTCCTCGTTACTGATGAGAGCACGCCTGTGCTTGAAAGACCGGAGCCACATCTGCCGACTCCTTGGTCGGCGCCAGCTGGTCGAGCACGAGCTGTATCTTACGATCCGACAGCTTTAGGTTCCAATCGGCAATCGGATTTCCCACCCTTGCCTTTAGTACAGTCAGGGGACCAGCTCTTAGACCTCACCAACGAAGAAGGACAAGAATCAGGCAACAGAGCTAGATCGAACTCAGCAAAGCTGGCGATTCCGAAGGTTTATGGTGGCCCACAATTGACCTCCCCAACCATTATGGTCGAGCCGAGTACACCTCGCCGTGAAGCACCAATAGAGGAAGCACGGACTCCCGGATCGTCAAATTCTGCGGATCTGCTCGCACCGCCAGGACTACACGGCACTGTGCCTTTCAATCGTCCGACCAGCGAATATTTTGTGCCACAAATGCCGTCTCGTCAGACTTCAGACTCGCCGGAGTCCTTGCCGCAACTCGTGCCGAAGGTGAAACAACTCCCGAAAATCGTAATACCGCAACGCTCTGGATCGCCATCATCCTCTCGCGCCACATCACCATTTCCAGCTTATCGCGACTTCCCATCGCCTTCGGTCACTGCTAGTTCGCATTCGCCAATAAGCACGAGTCCGCCGAGTATATACTTGCCCCCAGCAGGCCTAGCTTCGCCAGAGTCACTACCGGTAGATCAAGCCGCAGAGCGCGAAACACCGCGTCGTCCTAATAAGTTGGCGAAATGGTGGCCTAAAGTGCTACCTCCGCCAGGTGTCATTATCTCCACATTGTTACCTACTATATACCACTGGCATGAGAAAACATGGTGGGAGAAGTTACTGGGTCTAGTCGCTGCGCCGAGTGTGCTTATGCTGACGATCACGCTGCCTGTCGTAGAGAGTGAGAAGGACAGCGAGAGCGAGACAGCTGTGCAAATCCCTGCGCAGAATGGCAGCTTTGACACCTTGAAGTCCAGGTCGAAGAGCGTAAGCGGTGTGCCTGCACTTTCTCCAGGGCAGACCAAGGGACTGGTGCCTGAGTTCACGCTTGACCCGTCTGAATCCCACACACCGGGCTCTCACAGACATACTTTGCATCCGGCAGACTTTACCATTGGACCAGGAGGCACGGCGTCGATGGCCGCGAACGCGGAGCAACATTATCTCGAGCATTATCACGACGATCCGGCCAAGCATGCCTCAATATCTGCTGAACCGCAAGCATTACGCGACGCGCTGGTTGACGAGATCGACGATCGAGCGGAGCTATGGGGACGCTGGCTCACGATCATACAACTATTCCTGGCACCAATCTTCATCGTCTTCTCGATTTACATTCAGGCGCCTAGCGACATGCAACCCTCTTGGCTCATCAGACCTATTCTGATTTGTCTGCTCGTCTCAACAGTCCTTTTAGTTCCTCTCCTGCTGACGACAACACCGACTCATCGGCCGGACATATACCGCGTCATCCTGAGCTTTGCTGGCTTCGTCGTCGCGATTGCATGGATCTCTACCGTAGCTTCACAAGTCGTCGGCGCGCTAAAGGCCCTGGCCGTCATCCTCAACATGTCGCACGCAATCATGGGGCTGACCATCTTCGCAGTTGGTAACTCACTTGGAGACCTTGTGGCTGATGTCACTGTGGCAAAACTGGGCTATCCTGTCATGGCATTGTCGGCTTGCTTCGGTGGTCCTATGCTCAATATCCTGCTCGGTATTGGCCTGTCCGGATCGTATATCTTATTGAGAGGCGCCGAGCAGCGACAGCACAAACACCCTGGCAAAGGCCTCAAGTTCAAGGCGTACCATATCGAAGTCAGCAAGACGTTGATTGTTAGTGGCATAACGCTGCTGCTTACGCTTGTTATCTTGATTGTCGTGGTGCCGCTGAACAAGTGGGTATTGAGTAAGAAGATAGGTTGGGCGCTCATTGCAATATGGATTATCAGCACCATGTTCAATATGGTCATAGAAGTTACGGGAATACTTGGAGAAGTTGAGCTATTTGGAAGCTCCATCACTTGATGGATGAGGACAGACAGGAAGTTACAAATACCAATTTCGTGCGTTCAAGCGGATCGGTTCGGTGTTTTGGCGATTAGCACGACACAGTTGTGCATACACGTACCTATCAGTTGTACCTGTCGGTGGTTAGATACACATGATCCCTTTTGGAATGAATTGGACGTAGCGCCAACGTCAATATTCTCTCCATCCTCTCGCAAACTTGCGCAATCAAGTTATCTCTCTCATCATCATGAGCCATCTCCGCCGATAAACCATCCGCCCCTTTAAACATGCATCTACAAATCACAGCTGCACAAAATCACACTCCTCCGCATCCCACTCATTCCCATACAACTGCTCTCTCAAACACGTCTTGACAAACTCCTCTCCATTAGCCTGATCTTGCTTCTTAACCCAACTCTCCATCGCCAGAACCTCATCCCCCACAACCCCAGCCTCCTCCTTCCACGCCCTCACCTCCTCCATCTTGCGCTCCAACTCCGTCGGATCGTCCTCTGCATACCTCGCCAGTTCTTCCTTCATCTCTTTGACTTCGCTCTCCAGCACGACTTTCTTGGAATTGAGCTGCTCCCTCTCGTCAGCCTCATGGTCAGTGTCGAGACTTGCGGTTGCTAGCGAGAGTTTGCTTTGGAGTTCAGTCACGGTTGAGGCGAGTTTGGTGTGTTCGGAGCGGGCGACGGAGAGGTCATGATGGCGGGTGGCGCGGTGGGAGGAGTGAAAGGACCAGTACCAGTTTCCGGAGCCGATTTTTTCAACGCGCATGAGGTTTTCGGTTTGGAGATGGCTGAGGTAGTCTGTGTAGCAATGAGAAGGCGAAGGGGTAGGGAGAGGATATTTTATGCGTACCTTTGACTTGCATGCCATTGATGGAGCAGACGGATATGAGTTGTTTCTCGAGGTCTTTGAGAGCCCAGCAGGATTTGGATTTTTGGAGGAACTTGACGATGCCTCGCACTTTTTCGGGTTTGCATTCAATGGTTTTGCCCTGGGTGTGATGTGGGTCAGCAGATTGGCGGCAGTGGGGACGAAAAGCGTACCATCTTGATGGCGACGCAATAGGTCCGTTGTGGTGCTGTATGGGTGATACGAAATTGTGTAGAAGATGGAGTGACGCTAAAGAAATCGATGGTGATAAAGTTGAGGTTGCGAAGGCAGGAGCCGAAGTCGAAAAGATCGCGCGTTAGAATGGAAGGAACGCGCATGTGAAGATCATCCCTGTCAAATGGCGCTACATTGAGCTGTGAGCCATGTACTTGCTCTCGTCACGTCCAGCTCACTACCTGCGTACGCCAACACACATCCCATTCGCCATCGAGATCTCGAACTTCGGCTGCCTCGATTTCGTTTCTCACGAGAACCTGCAGTAATGTGACTGGCAAATCTGGGCACTCTATGTCCAATCTGCCAGCCTCCGCTCGGACATTGCCGCCCCGTGAACCCAACCATATTGAGTATATGGCCAGCATCCTCAGGTGTCCCTTGTGTACGTTAGTGTGTTTGTGCTCTCGTATTGTCGAAGGGAACAGGTCTGCTTACCAGAACATTTCCATCGAAACACACGCAATCAGCTCCCACCCCCGCTTCAGTAAAGCATGGCCACGAACATTGCAATACTGTCTGCGTTGCGTCGAATGGCTTCGCGACCACGTTCTTGCGGGCAGTACGTTGAGAGCATTGCCCCCTCAAATCTTTGTCACCACAGCTGGAGAGCCTGCGTGTAATCAGGTCGGCAGCGAATGATGCATGCACCTGGCCGATCGCGACTCAGTCTGCACGGTGGTGCTCATTCGAACCGATTAGGAGGAGTGCAGAAACAATGGTGGCTCGAAGTTCTTGCGGCAGTGGGACTCACTGTACGTACTGGCTACTCACCCTCATTTCCTGTGCCATCTTCAACAGTGCATACATACTCTCTGTCCTCGGCAGCTCCAGCCCGATGCTTCTTGCTCTCCTCATCGGCTCTCCCAGAATAGCCTCGACCTCTACTCTTTTCCCGCTCTCCCAATCGACCCACATACTCGGCTTGCTACCACTCACATCCTTCTTCGCATCTTCAACCACGAAATCAGCAGTCGGCAAGCTCTCCGGCAAAGGCTTGCCTAAGTACAGACTGGCAGCATGCAGCATCTCTTCCATCACCGCCTTCATGTGAGAACTGACATTCTCATCAAGTGCCATGGCTTGGTTCGTCGGACTGACGGTATTGCTGCCTCTCGCCAGCACGCCTGTCGGGTTCAATGCAGCATTGATGGAAGTCTTGTGCCAACGAGCGAATTGCATGCCGATATGGTCAAGGTGGTCTATGTCCAGTATGCCAGCTTGGTGCAGCAAATCAGCGAGCTCTGCCGTCCGCTTCGTGGCAAGCTCGGAGCCATCTGGTGGAGCATATGGTCCCATGGTTGTGCGCGTCCAGTGTTTATGCTCGACATGCCCAGGCGATGACTGTGTGACTGACGTCCTCGTCGTTGCGCTGACGATTGCATTACTCGGGAAGCGAACATGGTAGGGCTCTTCTATACCTAGGCCATTTTGTGGAATGACAATGGTAGAGTCCTCGTCGACAAGGCCGTCAAGAAGTGCTGCAGGATCTCCAAGCTCAGGAAGAACTTTCGTAGTGACAAGGAGATGGGTCCATTTTAGACCTTCCCTTTGCTTAGTCTGGCGAGCTTCGTCGTTGCTGGCGAAGGTGTATGCTGGCTTGAAGGCGGTCTCCTCGAAGGTTGGACTGGTGACTCGCATGCCACTCTCCTTGACGACCTTGTAGTTCGACCTACATATTGCTGATACCCTAATGCCTGGCACGGTTGCCAATCTTGAGGCAAAGAACGCTCCAATGGCGCCGAAGCCTACCACCAGGATGTGATGCGAAGAAGACATGAAGGACTTGCTTGCTTGCATCAAAGAGGTGGGGTAAACTTTATGATCTGCGACGGCGTCATCTGATTGGCGGTCATAGCCAAGACGCTACGATAGGTACGGTAAAACAAGTCTATAACGAGAGTGATATCGCCATAGAGACTGCGGGCGAGGTAGGGGGTACGGCGAGCGTGCGAAGCGGAGAGCCGGATGGATATCGTCGTTATAGGGGTGATATCGTTATTGGGGTGATATCGGTAGAACTACTCGGAATATCGCGATATCCGTTCAGAACACTGTTTTTAACAACACACATGGCAATATCAAGGAAATCGTTATGCGACCTAGTGTGCATGCGAGACACATCTATAAGTCTCCGTCTTGGACCGATCGCTGCCAGTCATTAGCGGCACATTCTACAGACGACATGGTATTCTTTTCTCGGTTTGCTGAGAAGTTATCGCATGGTTGGCTGTGGTCTCGATCGCCAACGAACAGCATTGTAATGACGACAAGCCCTACGGAGACCCGGGAGGTCGTGGATGAGAAATCCTACAAGCTGTACATATGCTGCATCGTGATATCTTCAAGGCATCCGCTGCGCCTCTTACACGGTCTGCTGGTCCGCGAGCGTGGTCACTTAGCTACCTATCTCCAACTACTACGTATATGCGACTCAGGGCCTCAGGCTCCCTGCCTTGCCCAATGCGTCATCTTCACACGCGGCCGAAGACAAATCGAGCGCCCACAATCGTACGCAGTATTTGCCTGGAAAGGCAAGGAAGTCGCTCTCGCAGGAGGTCGCAGGAGGACGATACGCACCCAGTCAACTTAAATCTTCGAAGAGCTGCCTTCCATGCTCCGGGTATGCGGACATGGTACAGATTTTATCCGACGATACAACGTCTGAAGGATGTCGTCTGCGGCACATTTGCATGATATTGCGTATTCACAAACGTGAGTACCCCTCTCTGTATCGAAGCCTCACACTCCGCACACTATTTCGTGCAGAACGCCTGGAGCAGCCACTTCTCTTATATGCATAACCACTGGATATGGCCTGCCTCAGTACGCAGATGCATGATGACGCCGCGTATATTCCGGAGATCTGGACGTGGTTCAGCATCGGGTGAGTTTTGGTTACAACCCAATCTTGTAGAAGACAGACTAACCATGCACTAGAACCACCGTAACAATTCTCAGGTTGCTCACAAGGCTACGTGACGTTGGCGTCCATAATCTCCACGGGGACGATTTCCTCGCCGTAGCAGTATGGCTCTGCTTCGCGGGCAAGTCCGTTGCCCTTACAATAGTGTTCAAGTACGGCTCAAATATGGACTATACCATCCGAAGAGCAATCATTAGTCTGGATGAATGTCAGCTCAACAAGGTGATTCTGGGCAGCCAAATGGAATTGCTGGCCTGGTTTGTGTCGCTGCACAAAGTTCCATGGACAATTTGCTGAAGACTCGTCCTACAGGTACACGTACAGCAGCATCATCTGGGGTCTGAAGGGCATGGTACTCTTAATATTCCATCGACTCAGGCTCTCCTTGGATCGTCCATGGCTCTTCAGGACTGTTGCCGTCAGCACAGGAGTAACTTACGTCGCCATGTTCTTGACAATCTGCCTGGGATGCCTACCATTCCGCCAGAACTGGCAAATAAATCCAGCACCTCCGAGCAAATGCTCACTTCGAATGCATGATGTGTGGGTTTCGACGATATTGAATGTTGCCACAGATCTGCTCATACTCGCCATCCCTCTGCCAACGCTGTGGACGATGAAAGTAAACATTGGCAAACGGATAGCCCTTACGTTACTGCTGTGCTCTGGCATCTTCGTCATGTCAGCTGCAATTATACGCTTCGGATTCACAATAGTCGGTTCCACCTCAGTCAATCTGAACAAGTAAGCTCATGCTCGCCCCTGCCATCCCGTTACATGCTCACATCACGCAGGTGGTGTCAGCGAGAGACCACAATCGGTATCATCGCAGTCAATGTGCCCATTCTCTGGACCGGGTTGCGACCATTGTTTTCACGAAAGAAACGTCCCAGACTACCAATCCGGTGTCCACCCATGCCCGAGCAGCCTCCGCCATATCGTGAGGAGGTGCCGAAAATTGGCATTCTCACTTCCGCAAGCGCCGTTAGCGCATTCGAGCAGCATGATGCCAAGACTGTGACTACTGGTGAAGCATCTAGCACATTGATCGACAGCCCACGAGTGTTCTCCGCTTGCTGAAACGCCAGGCGGAAGCAGTGTTGTGGGAGGTGCCTCGAATGCCGAGGAGAACAATGTCGAGCGCGGCCGTACAATATGAACGCCGCCGGACACAACGAAGCAGATCGAACGGAAAGAACTTCCAGAGACGAAATCCTCTAGCTACAACTTCTGCTCCTTTGGCCGCCTACTCGCAAGATTCCTCTCCGCCCCTACAGCAAAACAAACATGATGACTCAACGCCACCAGATCGCCACTCTCATCATAAATCAGTATCTCAAGGTCATAACGCCCGTTCTTGATACTTTTCGTCTGCAATCTTGAGAACAAGAACTTCACCCCCTCAGGGCCCAAATCCTTCTTCACTTCCAAATTCAACAACAAAGTAGGATACCAAAAAGGCGCTTTCCCTTTACTCAACCTCTGCAACTCCTCTTTGGGGAAGTACTCATCCAGCTTAGGATCATACTGGTCAAACCCATTCAGATAGAATGATTCGAGGATCTGAGGAAACAAATCTACAATAAACCCCAATTTTTCGTTGGTCCACTTTTCGGAATCGTCGCGGAGACACATCCATTCGTCGTAGATATTTTGGCTTGGTTGGCCGTGGCGAGGAAACCAAGATCTTATTTGGCGGGTAGCTTTGCGGAAGGCTTCGTTGGGCCAGTGAAGCTTTTCGGTCCAGAGGGGGTCTTTTCCGGCTAAGAGAGAGGAGGTGGTATCATGGGTTAGCGGTATTCGTTGGGGTTTGGGCGTGAAGTTCGTGAGGAAGGAAAGGCCTTTTTCTTTGGCGAGGTTGGATTGGGTGATATACCTGGATCGGAGGAGTCAGTGGCGAAGTGGAGGACGTGCGGTGAAGGGGAGGGCTACTCACCCAACCACTTCTTCACGGTTGTCTTGAGAAAGTGTGACGTGCACGATACTGGTTTGACGTCCGAGCTTGACATCTTTGACATTGAAGGTTGCTGGACCGGTTTGGGTTCTCCTAAGGAAGTCGAGATGGAGCGCGAGGGTGTGTGGTTGGTCTTGCTTGGAGAGTGTGGTGTCGAAGTGCTTCTTGATGACTTTCTATCAGGTGAATGGCGTCAGTATAGATAGATGCGGTGTACCGAGACATGTGGGATGCATTTACAAGTATTGTTGCTGTGACGTATCCCCCGTGTGGAACTGTGACCATGTTAGCACGTCGGTCCCATCTCCCAACCATCCCAGTATGTCCGGAGTAACGCTAGGATATGTTCGATGTACTATGTTGTTGTACCTACCTGAGCCAATACACCAATCCTCCTGGAAGTTCGCAGTGTATGTATGGCTGTTTGTCTGCTGTACAGCAGTCGCGATGTCGAAAGCCCCCATCTTAACTTATACGATCAAGTCGGGTAAGCCTGGCAACTTGCAGATGTAAGATGCTGATTGTCACCGTGTGTTGTTCTTCATCCTGGCAGTCGTTCTTGATGATTACTTTCCGTCAGGAGGGTATTTTGTGAGATGTCGTCGAGGGCAGAGTTGTGCCTCGGCTGTCATCGGCTTCAACACAGTCTTTGTAGACATTCCTCATTCGAAAACGACTGCAACACATTTCTGGGGCTGCGTATAGGCACAAGGTCGATGTACATAGCTGTTCGTTCATTACCTTATCTGGTGATGTCTACAATCCAATCCAGCATTCCATCTCCACGACCCACCATCTTCTCCGGTTTCTCCAGATCCGGCAAGCCGCGCGGACAATGGGGGCGTGGGTCGACGGCGAGGTTGCGCCGACAGAGAACGTCATGCTTTGGTCTCAACGACAGCGAGCTTGCGAAGAAGGATCCGTTGGTCTATGAGTGGTGGAAGCTGTAAGGACACTAGCGGAAGTGCAGATTTTTTGTCTGTTTCCTGCTGTAACAACTTCACGTGTTATCTGATATTGGAGCCATTTTGGCGGTAGTAATAGGATGTAGATACCCAAGCGCCGAATGTGGAGTCTTTGTCTTCGTCTCTGCACGACCAGAACGATGCATGTATAGATGGGACCTTTGGCATTACCTAACCTCGTTCTCTCAGATGAAAATGATGCCGTCCCTCATCCGTTCGGATCTTCACATATGCAAGCTATGCAATGCCTCCAACAAACATACCAAAGCCTACTATGCTCCAATTTATTCCTCTGCGCCAGTGACAGCAAATGCTCGCCTTTCCCGAAAGACGCCGCAACTCCTCGCTAAGTCAAATTGTACCGTCCTTTACGTTACCCAGAGAAACAAAGCCGAAGCTCACATCATCTCAATCCTTCCCGTCATCTCATGTACCTCGCACTGAGACCAGCAAAGGCATCCGGACTGTGCCGGCCACTGTTCGCGAACCCCTGGAAGTCGACACTCTCTTTGCTTATATGTCCAAATTGTGGCTGACCCGGGGGTTGCGATCCGAAAGGGTTCGTGCTGCCAGAGCTCATCGACAAAGGCATAGTCGCGCTTCGCTGTGGCACCTCAAACTGCTGCTGCGACTGTTGCATTGCGCCATCCTCAGGAAGCGTCTGCAATTGTCGTTGCGGTGTGAGCTGTGGGTAGTTGTACAGTGCCAGGATGGACGACTTGTCGTGTCGACTTGGCATCTGTGCTTGTTGCGCGAACTGCGGTTGAGCGAATTGACTATGTTGTGACTGCTGCTGCTGTCCCTGCGTTTGTGCTTGCTGGAACTGTTGTGAAGGTTGTGCCTGAACCTGCTGGAACTGCTGTTGTGGCGTATCAGTCTGCTGTAACTTCTGTTGCCAAGGGTTCGATGCAGCTCCACTAGCAAGTCGCTGTTCCTGAGGCTGTTGCTGCACCACCTGCTGTGGCTGCGAGAAGAAGTCTGACTGCTGTGCATAGATGGGCTGAGGGGAAGCTGCAAATGGCTGCTGCGACACGCCTTGTTGCTGCCAAGACGTGCCAAAAGGATTGCTCTGTTGCTGGACAGGTTGCTGCTGCTGTGGCCCTTGCTGCGCCCAAGGGTTTGTAGGTGACAGCGACTGCGTCTGCGTCTGCTGCTGCTGCTGCTGCATGAATGGGTTGCCGGAAGTTTGGAGCAGTGGCATAACCTGCGCTCCTTGGTACTGCTGATCGTAGACAGCCTGCACTTGCTGTTGGGGTGCTTGGTGATAGACCTGCTGCTGTACTTGCCATAGATTGCTCTGCTGATGCTGTCCCAGATTGTCCTGGTACACAGCTTGCTGGCTGGCATAGTTCTGAGGTCCTGGTGAACTCGTCGCCGACATCGACAAACCCTGGAAAATGCTGTCAAGCGACTGCTGCTGCGACTGTTGTGGTTGTGATGGCTGCAGGAATGGATTCCATGAACTGTTCGCAGGTTGTGGCGGCACAGAAGCTGCGCGTGCCGGTATGGGCGGAGGTGTCTCCTCGTGTATTGCCCAAGGATCTGAAGACTTCTTCTCAATTGAGATACCGTTCGTGGCGCCCGAACTTTTCGTCGAGACCAGTGTATTTGATCTTTGCGCAGTCGTCTCTGACCTCGGAAGAGGGATGGTGTTCTCACCTAATCTCGCAAGTGCTTCTACCGCCTTGTCTAGGTTCCCGTTCATACTCTTAAGCATTTCCGTATTCCTGGAATTGTCGCTGAAGCCCATGTCTCGCAAATGAGCCAGCTTCGCACTGAAGTTGTTGTCCACAGTCGTGATCTTCATGCCAAATAGTCTAGATGGCTTGCTCTCTTTCCGAGGACTGGGCATTGGCAGGTCTCTTTCAGCAGATCTGTCACTTCCACTGAATGCAGGCGACACAGGAGGCGTGAATCGATCTGGTTTCGACTTGGGAAAGGTCGAGCTCGATGACCGCAGCGAGAAGCCAAACTTCTTGGAGGGCTTAGGAGGAAGATCAGGCGGTTCTTCACTCCATGAACCAAGATCCGTACCAGTGCTGCCCGTGTTCTGTCTTGCGGCAGGAGCAGCACTTCGGCCATTGCCGGACAACGTCCTCGAGTCGTACTTCTGCCTGATGTACTTCTCAATGGCAGCATCCACTTGATCGGCGTCTATGGGAATGTCCGGTTTGACATTTTGAGGATTGTAGATCTTGTTGCTGGCGACATTGCCCACTTTTTTCATGTTGTCGACCTGGTCTGTGTTCCAACTGTCCATAGACAAGCTCTTGACCTTGGACACATGAGTGCCCAGCTTTCGATGTAGCGCGGCGCATCGCATGCACAAGAAGATTCCCAGACTCCAGCTCGCCCACCCTGGATTCTTCGCGGCGCAGTCTGCACATCGGTCGTTTCCAGGGACAGTGCGGAGGAGGTCCTGCAGCATACGCTCGTTGCGAGCCTGCTGTCGCTTCGAGATGGTGGCGGCCATGGTGGTTACAGATAGTGATACAGTGTGCTCTCAGCAGAGCTTGGCGGAACTGGCGGGTGCGACTTTCGAAGGAGGATGCGCGCGTGTTGAATTGGATTAGAAATGTCGAGGAGGAGCGACCAGCCTGCCTCCTTTCGATGCGGTACTTTTAGATGCTGTGTGAATAATACTCATGCATACCCAAGTGGCAACAACATAAAACAATAGCGAGAGATTTAGGACAGTGAGATCGGAGAAGGAGGCAAGACAAGGGGATTGCTTCGTCGCGTGGTCTGTCTCTGGCTAAAGGAGGTCACGGCGTTGGTCGTTGTTTGGGCCGGGGTTTCGCTTCAGCATAAATTTACTTTTCCTGTATCGTAATCTCTTTCTCACCCTCTAATGATTGTTTTGTTCACCTTGGGCCTGTGTTTCAAACCCATAAACGCTGAATCCGCCCTCCTGCTCCGTCCAAACAAGCGCGTCCGCACAGTCAGCCTGAACATGCAACTTCTTCCACTTCACCAAGACATCTGACGCATCTCGAGGAGTTGAACATCGGCCATCACACACGGTCTTCTCCTCAATAGGCAGCATCGTAGACGAGCCGTGGAAGACGCCAAGATCTCACGGTGGAGGCTCGTATGTTCGGCGACTGCAACGCTGTATCGACATAAAGCTGAAGGGCTCGGACTGAGTCTGCAACGGGGATAACAGTACCTCATACACCTCAGAGCCATCCAGCCTGGGCGAGGAACATGAGACAATTGCACGGCAAACATCATGGCGTGCAGTGGAAAGAACAGCTGCGCGAGCTTCAAGACAGCTTTCGGTAAAGGTCTGTCGTGCGGTACCATACGAGATGGCTTCGAAGAGATACCACAGACCGCAGTTGTGAGGACTTCCGAGCGGGATGTGGCCTTGGAAAGAGAGGTCCTTCAGTTCATTTCATGGTATCAATTCGCCGCTATCATTCTACGCGCATGCCTTTTGTCGTTTCAAGGTCTATCTCCGTGCTCATGCCCATTCACCTGTACCAAAATCTCGTGATTCATCTCAGTTCAGTTCAATTCATGTCATTCCATAACAGTCGTAAGTATGCTGACGTGCCAGCTAGTTCATCAATCTTACGGGATGCGATACCGCCTCAATCCACCTCGATAGCAGAGTCGACACTTCCACTATCCATGTCGCGCTTCATAGCGGAAATTTTGCTGGCAAGCGCTTTTTGGACTGGGAAACGGATAATGTTCGTCTGTACTGCACGGTCGGTACGTCTGGTATGACGCTTCTTGTCGCGCATCAACTCACCTCTGAGAGCATTCAAGGTAGCAAGATGTTGCTCCGCAAGGTGGTAGCGCTCAGTAGCCATTTTGATGTCCTGCTGCGCTTGCTCCAGATTGTGCTGCCACATCGTCTCTTCGTTGACTGATGGCATGGGGTAAGCTGGGGGGCCATGGTTGCCAGGCCAGGTTTCAGGGACGTCGACGTCATTCAGTCCATTCAAAGCTGCTGCGCCGACAACGCTGCGAAGTGGTGGCAGGTTGAGGTCTTGAGCCTGTGAAGTGGATGGGCGGACTTGGCCACGAAGTTGAGGGAAGATCTGCTGGATTTTCTCATTGCTGAAGCCAAGCTTGATTGCGGCCTGAACTTCCTTTTTGGACTTCTCGACAACGTTTGCATCGACTGGGTAGAGATGCGGGAATAGGTCTTGCATCTTCTTCTTGCTGAAGCCTAGCTTCTTGGCGGCCTCAAGATCACCAGCCTCAGCTTGGATCTTCAACTTGTCGCTGCGACGACGTTGAGCTTCTTTAGCTTGGTTGTTGCGCAACTCGATGCGCCCGAGAAGATCCAGATCATCAATTGGGTCGTCGCGACGAGCGACCTCGCCACGCGCGGCCTTTTGCTGGTTGTAAATCTCAGTCAAGCGGTCGATACCCCAGCCCAGCTTCAGAGCCGCATCAATGTTACCATTGCTGGCTGCAGCGCGGAGCTCCTTGATTGGCTTCGAGCTTGCCTCGCCGTGCGAACGCCCCTTGAGTCGCTTGGCGGGCTGAAGTGAAGTCTCACGGGATGACGGAATGTCAAGAAGAACGCTGTGCTTGTTCTCTTTGCTAGGTGAAGAGAGCAGCTCTGGCTTGATGGTGGGCGCATCTGGCTCAGTAGCTCGAATGGCGCTGTAGTTAAGGTCGGTCCATGGGTGTGGGTGGGGTGAGCCCATGTAGAACTCCATGGCTGTACTGGTGGTGTAGTCGGCCACTCGGTGCGTGTGACAATGAGCCTTTGTGTGAAAGGAGTGAAGAGAAGGGAAAGTGGAAGCATGAAAGGGTAGGTGAATTATACATGTAGGTAAAGTACAATGAGTGAATGGCAGGTATTGTTGTTGCCATAATAGGACTTGCTAAACTCACTTGAAACGGCTGGGCCTGGCCTAGCATTTCAACGCAGGCGCCACACCTAAGTGAAGCAACAAGTGAGCCGTTACTATCCGCTTGTGCAGGAAAGGATGCTCAATTAGCAATGATGGCAGTGACTATGGTAGCACCTGGCATCTGGCACCGCATCCTCCAGTGGAGCGGATGCCTGCGAGCAGATTCGATCTACCACAAGGTGAGTGATCGTTGTTAGAGCAGTCATTGAACTTTTCTAAACAGTCGCGCCATATCCAGATCCCGGATGCGGTCACAACGCAGGATTGAAGCACGAAGTAAGCGGGCTCTAATCATGGTCGCGCCCTACGGTGCGCTTTGTTGCACCGCAAGACTCTTCGACAAACGCTGCTGTGGCGTCCATCAGGAAGGAGTGCTGGCGGCAGCTTCACAACTTCACATGCAAATGGCATCAACAGTTGTGAAGTGGAGGTGGCCTTGAACGAGTCGTTGGAGAGCGTTATCCCGAAGCTATCATGGACAGAGACTATGTATGTGTTGAAGATGGCACAAGGTGTGAGGATGAAGAGCTAGTCAGGGAAGCGAGGTGTTTGTTGCCTTCAGGTGCGGCCGACTTCAGAAGCAGCGCAGAGAGGTCTTTGTATGACACACGCTTCTCTGACCTCACCATCGAATGTGATGGTGAAGAGTACAAGATGCAGCGGTGCATCATTCCCGCCCATTTGCTGGTTTGCTAATTCCACGATGCGTAAGCTCGAGCTGAAAGATGACCACCCCAAAGCTGTTGCCTTGCATGGCGGACCTCTTCTACAGATCCGAGTACAACGATGAGGGAGCCGCCATCTAGGAAGCGGGCACGCCTAGCAAGATCAAGGGCGCAGATCCAGCGAACGAATACAGCAATGGCCTCAAGGGGGAGTCGAAATACGATTACAGCAGCAAGCATTTAGTCAAGGTCAAAATGATGTCGAAGGCGCCGGATGAAGTCTGCTGATGTGTCCGCACGGCTTATCCATGATGCTTGAGCACAACACTATAGGCTCGGATGCAAAGGAACGTCGATTGTCGTCGCCGCGGGTTCAAGCGCATGCCGTGCAGTGCGTCGAAGAGTGAGGAAATTCCCTCTATTAAAACTTATCGCTCAAATGTGGCTGCACAGCTTGATAGCAGTACAGCTAGGATATGATCTAACGAGGATATCAAGTTCACTGTATCATGTCTTGAAGGAACGCACATTTGCCAGTATTGATTCAATGTTCAGCGGAACCTCACAAGCACCATCGCTAGCTCTCGACCATGACGAACGCCCCATGTCAGCATCATCAAGGACCATTGCGCCCCAGCCTCGTCGTCCCAGCCTGCCATCCACAGTGATCGCTGTTTACGGTAAACGCTACAGTCGATCCATACTGATGTAAGCATCTCAAGATGCCGGCGAGCAATTTCCCTTTTGCTCCATGTTCAGCACATTTCTGCACGAGCACGAGACGTCCACAACGGACAACCAAGTTGTCGACAGCTGGCACCTGATATGGCATATGTTATTGTCCTTAGCTCGATGAGCTTCCAACTGCGGAAGGGCGGCTCACATCCGCGGTAGGGACAAGGTGGCACTAAGACTAGTTGTACGTCCCCTCGCACGAGGACAACATAAGCGACGAGGCGTGGTCATTTTGAGCCATCATACACAGGACAAACGCCCTGCAGGATGCACAACGACTCTCATCTGGTACCGTCATTGCCGGCTAGGACTGACATATGGATGCTGAGCGGTGTTAGCGACGTCTCTCGCCTAAATACTCAGGGTCTGAGTGGTCGTCTGATTATGACAGCGACCTCGGCGTTTACTGTAGCGTCTTCTTTGCTTGGCGAGGGAATAGCTCTTCGTAAGGGTGAGAGTTGGTATTGAGCGATTTCCTTGCTTCTCGGGATATCTCTCGAGATATGTAGTTGGAGTTTGACGTCAGTAATCATGAGCTCCGAAGACAGCAGGTATATCCCTGCTCCAAGCCTATAGCGGCGGGAGATGTTGTCCGAGTCAGGATGCCTGCTATCTCGTGGGTTCCCGACTTAGGCATTGGGAAAAGGTTCGAGAATGCTGACAAGCTCTTGACTTGTCGTGCATGTGCATTATCACTCTTGCGCAGGTCGGAGGAGAGGTGAATCTCTGAAGCTGTGCACAATTAGTAGGCAGAGCAGTATCCCGGCCGGACAGTGCCTCAGCTGATCACGTATGGCGAATCCCACGAAAGTGTGATCCCTGGGAGACCATCTTCGATATTCGTAGAGACAGTAGTGTTTTCAGTCCCTCCTACTGCAATAGCTTGCAGCATGGGGCATCCAGAAGCTTCACGGCATCGCATAACCTTCGTTGAGAGAAGTGATGACTGTACAACGGCCGGCAGAGATTAGGTATGCCAAGTAAATCAACCACATGGAGCTCGTGAACGATCACGTGAGCGATTTCAATGGCGAAGGCGAACAGACAAGAGACCAAAAGCACCCCGAACGAGCTCGCTGTGAGGTGTAGAGTTTGGAGCACTGTCAAGAGACTATCGTAGCCTTGCTTTTGATGACTTGACATGATCTGGATGGCATGGATTGGCTGAGCCTCTTCTTTGAGCTGCGCGGACCTTGGTACCAAGGTACATGCGGCGATCAGATGTGCATTGTTCGGCTCGGATCAAGCCGATTCGACGCCGTCGTTGAGTGACTGATAAGGACTCGGACCTCATCTTGATCTTGCCAGTAGCGTCAATCTTCGTCACAAGAAGCTGGATTGAATACTTGTACGGGGTCATAATGAACTCAAGCCTCTGATTACGTCAAGATGAAATTCATCACCTCGCAGTCACGCGTCTCGTATGATGAACTTGATGCTCAGCCCAGAAGCTGATGGGGATCATCATCGTTTAGTCCAGGTATTGCTGCTCGTCACAGGTCGCGGTTAGGGGGCGGGGGTGCATTCGGGTCTTGTTCATTCTTTCACCTTGACAAGCAAGATGAAACTGTCATCGTTCCACAGCTTCTGCTCATTCATGAGCTTGGCAGCGGTCGTACGTACAAGCCCCCACACTCAACATGGCTTGCCTTGCTTTGTTTCATATCAGTGTTGAGAGTGTAACTAAAGGCGTGTTGTCAACGCACGAGAACAGCCGCCTGAAGCTGCTGTTGCTGCAAGAGCAACGTCTCACGAGATCGTCTCTGCGCCGGCAACCCCTGACAGACGAAGAGACCTGCAGCGTGAACGCACCAATGCACACAGCGCCGGGGTCCCGGATGACAAGCGCTCTGTTGTGGTGGATTCTGTCGGCCAAATGGCACGTTTCGAATTCAGCGAAGCTCAACGTAGCTGGCTGATTTCGGCTTCACAGGCTGATTTAACGCGTCCCGAAGCCGCCTCGAGCGCCGCGCTACCGGAGCATCCAACTCGGCGGATTGGAGGTCGCCGGTAGATCGTCTGGGTGCAGCCGAGCTGTCACTTATTCGGCGATCCATGGCGGCCGAGATCAGCGCGCGATCCGATGTCTGGTGCGCGGCCGGCAAGAATGCTATTTGCGTCTTAGCGCGCTAGAGGGCAGCAAGGCGACGCTGCTGATGAATGTCATATAGCACAGCATGTTGATGAGCTGGCCAGCACGGAATTGACAGATCATCATCAGCCGCCACTGCAGAGCGAGTGCCTGGCGTCTTCCGCGGATGCGGGTTCGGCGATTCCTACTGGGGCTCTCATCCCAGCAGAACGGCACCGAACCGCAGCTTGTACAGGTTGCAGGGATGTAGCATTTCAGGGATTGTGAGGAGCAGCACGCAGAGATCCCCATCAGATTTGGCTGGAACTGCTGCTTGCTCGTGCCAGCAGCAGGTCCGTGGCGGCGAGACCCCTAGCTCAATGCGCGACATCGAGGAGTGCGAGGAGGTGTTAGGTGTTGGTCGAGCCTTCGACACTAGTGAAGATTTGCGAAGCGCGGACAGCGTATGTCTCTGATGATGATGATGATGATCCTGCGTGTCTCGCTGCGGAACCTTTACCGTACAAGCAGCGCCCAAAAAGCTACCTTAAAGCTTCCTGCTGCCCACCCCATGTCCCAGTCGTATTGCCGTGCTGCTGGGCTCTGGTGTGTTGCGAGATCAACATCCTCGAGAAACCAACCACATACTCACCAAGATCGCGGCTGCCACGCCTCTGCGCTGTCCTTGTGCCACATTCACTTCTTCTAGACGCACGACCCGCCGAACACCGTAGCCACCTTGCCAGCCAGGCATAGGGGGTATCCCAGACAGCTTTCGAGCAAGAACCCCAGCAACTCTGTATGAACCTGGCACATGGCCATGCTACCCTGTTGACATGCCGTAAATTGACTGACCCATAACTTAGCAGACACTTCCTTCCTCTCCGTGCGACATACAACAATCCGGCGACCTCGCCACGCCGCCAGCCCGCCTTGCACCTGACGCCTGATCATATTCTCCGGTGCCCCACTAAAGACGTGCGCGAGACCCTCGACGTCGATTCGAAACTCCTGTGAGCACAGCCAAGGCATAATGGTGCATGAGCAAGGGAAATTGTAGGCAGACCTTGTGGCGCATTGGGCACTATTGCTTGAGAGCATCGTCGCGTGCTTTAGACCTTTGTCTTTGCGAGGAGGTATTGTTGGAATCGTATTACCGAGTACCTGGTCCTGACCTCGAAGTCTGATATCCATATGACCATCTGACGCTCCGCCTTGCTCCCGCACGATTCGAAGCTACTTTGTCGAGCTACGCATTCGCACCTCCTTCGGTTCTGCGCGAGAACATTGCTGCACTTGCCTGGGTTTCAAAGAAAGACAAGACGAGAAGGCTTGATACCGTGACCACGATGCAGGCACAGCCGCCGATGTCCCAGCAACAATTACAACCCGGATACCCGCCCTCGACGCAGTCACAGTACAGCACGAATGGTATACACGACACTCGGCAGCAAGCAGACTATTCCAACGGCCACTCCAACGGGGTTGAGATGAACCCATACCAGCAGTACAGCGGAGGCTATGGCCATCCTCCCCCCTATCCTCAGTCACACCCACAGCAACAACAGCAGCCTCCTCCTCCTCAACAACAGCAGCAGCAGCAGCAGCAACAGCAACAGAGATCATACATGCATACGCAACTACCTCCTCTGGGATCCGCTCCTCTGGGACCCGGCATGGCTCCGGCAATGTCTGGAATGCAATACGTGCGAGAAGAATCCAGAGATACGCCCACTAGCTCTGCGAATGCTCAGCAGACTCCACAATATGGCATGATGGCACCGCAGCCGCCGTCTCATGTACCTTATCAACCACAGCAGCAAACGTTGCAACCACCTCCATCGTCAAGATCAGGCGTAAGTCAGTCGGGCGAGAAAAAGTTGTCTGCGAGCTTGACAAAGAACGGCTACAGGTATTCGCTGGAAGTCGTGCAACAGCCGCAGCGCGCGAGAATGTGTGGTTTTGGAGACAAAGATCGCAGACCCATCACACCTCCACCGTGTGTCCGGCTAGTGATTGTCGAGGTCGAGTCAGGTCGCGAGGTCGATCCGGACGAGTTCCCCAGCGATCCATCTTTCTTCGTGTTACAGGTCGACCTGTGGTCGGACACTGCAGATCGAGAGGCAAACGTCGTAAGAGCAAGTAGCAACAGCCCGGCTGTAAGCATAAGCAGTGCCACAACAACATCATACCCTCCACCGGTCGAGAATCCGCGATTCTCAGAGCACGCACAGCCGATGATGTACATCGACCAGCATGGCAACCCTGTTAGTGCCAACATGCCAGGATACGCTGTTGCGATGGGACGCCCAGGCATGATGCCATATCCTCAGTACGGTGCTGGACAGTACTACCCAATGGGACACATGACTGGTCAACCAATGTCATACATGCCTCCACAGCAGACTTCGAATGCTATGTACACCAGAAATCTCATAGGCAGCTTGACGGTTAACGCGTCCAAATTGAAGGACAACGAGGGCAAATACGGTTATTGGTTCGTCCTCCAGGACCTAAGTGTACGGACTGAGGGCTTCTTCAGGTGAGTTCCCTCTCTGTATCTGTTGTTACATGGATATCACGACGCTGTGGCCACGCGACAGCTAGCTGCACCGTGATGCCACCCGCAATCGCAGAAACCATTCTCCAAATTGGCTTTTACGTCAGCAAAGCAATATACTGACCATCCTGCAGGCTTCGAATGAGCTTTATTGATATCAGCAATCCTGGGAGTTCAGGAGTCAGTCGAGGCAAGGCGCCGGTGCTAGCTTGGACCTTTTCAGACAAGTTCCAGGTCTACTCTGCGAAGAAATTTCCTGGAGTCATCGAGTCCACACCTCTCAGCAAGGTGAGTTCTCCCCATGGCTGCAGTCCTAGAAGATGCAGGTTTCTGTTACAGTGCTGACTTCCTCCAGGTATTTGCGCACCAAGGCATCAAAATACCAATCCGTAAGGACAACAAAAACGACGCCGGAGATGACGATGATGGTGATTAGTCGCTGATCCCGTCTCATTCACCATCCATGGTATCGAAGTGTTCGCTGTGTCCGCTACTCATGCGCCCCAGGAGCGAAGCCAATCGCGCAACAGTCGGATTCGGACTAGTCGTGGCGGAACAGGTCCATTCGCAGTTGCCATCGGGACCCAGCAGCGCGAGGAAATCCCCCGCAATGCCAGACGACTGTACAAATGATTCCAAGCGAACGGCAACTTCTTCGTCTACGTCGCTGAACCGCACTACCGGCAATACACGGCGAAATTTGGGAAGCTGATCCGGCGGGGTGTCCTGGTCCAGGGGGTCTGCCATGAGTGCGATCGCCTGGAGCGATGGCGATATATCGTACAACGCAGGGAGCGCCTGGCTGAAAAGCTCAGCTATACTGTTGAGGGTTTTGGGCGAGGGTCGTATTATTACCATGCAGCACGATTAAGATGATCGTTCGTAAACAGGACACATAGAAGCACAGGGGGGATGTGGCAGCAGAGTAACGCTGGAAGTTTGCAGTCACGTACAGCCGTGTAAATGCAATGCTATTGAGAAGCTCGTGTGCGTTGTAACGTATCTCTGTGCGTTCTGTTGCGTTGCCTTGAGAGTCCCGCAATCGCTTTGACGGGGTTGTGTCTTCGATGGTGAAGTTATTGTAGTTACTGTCTTGGGCTGCGGCTTCGTCGACCTTTCGCTTCTGGCCTTGATTCGATCTATTGCCGTCCATCTTGTTGGTAGACTGGCGGATCCGCCTTGGAGATGAGGTTGCCGTCGAACAATAGGTAGGTTACGGCACAGATCATGGGCATGCCGTGAGCCGTGATCTTGCCCCACTTTTGGATCTTGAAGTCGTCCTTCTGTCCCCAGTACCGCCAGACTTTACTTAAGCACGTCAATACAAAGCTGTCGAGCACAAGACCACGATTTACGGCCCAACGAGTTCTGCATACCAGTCATACAATCGGCCATCGCCTTCACGAATTCTTCTGCGCGACCAGATGCCACTCTCGCGGTAGTGCTGGATCTGCGCGGCGTCAACATGATAGCTCCAGGCAAGATTCGACTAGAACTGCGCGCACGGGATCATAGCATACCAGAGACGACAGATAGGCGGACAGACGGATAGATCCACTCGCCATAATCTTCTAGGAAATCAGCATGTTCGAGAAGGACATATACCAATTCATTCGCGGCCTACGGGCCCATAAAGGCAACGAGCGCGAGTACATCCAGGACAGCCTGCGAGAATGTCGCAAAGAGATCAAGAGCACGGATATGGACCAGAAGGCTATGGCCTTGCTGAAGCTGGTATATTTGGAAATGTTCGGACACGATATGTCATGGGCTTCATTCAATGTGCTGGAGGTCATGTCCTCGCCGAAGTACTTGCAGAAGCGGGTGGGATATCTCGCGGCAGTACAGAGCTTCAGACCAGATACTGAGGTCCTGATGTTGGCGGAGAATCTGCTGAAGAAGGATCTGAACTCGCCTGACAAGATCATGATTCAGCTGCCGTTGAATGCGATACCACATGTTGTCAATCCTTCTATGGCGAACTCGTTGCTGGTTGACTTGATACCAAGGATGAGCCACTCTTTGCCTGCGATACGGAAGAAGACGATCGTGACGCTGTATCGTCTGGCTCTTGTATATCCGGAGACCTTGAGACCTGCTTGGCCGAAGATCAGAGAGAGGCTGCTTGACGAGGACGAGGATCCAAGTGTGACGGCAGCGATCGTCAATGTGGTTTGCGAACTTGGCTGGAGAAGACCTCATGACTTCTTAGGTCTGGCTCCTCGACTGTTTGAGCTCTTGACGGCGGGAGGCAACAATTGGATGGCAATCAAGATCATCAAGCTGTTTGCAGTGTTGACGCCATTGGAACCACGGCTGGTGAAGAAGCTGCTACCTCCCCTGACATCGATTATCAAGACCACGCCAGCGATGAGCTTGCTGTATGAGTGTATCAACGGCATTATACAAGGCGGCATTATGGAGGCTGCGGCTGGGACTACAGAAGGCGACGAAATTGCTCGTTTATGTGTGAACAAGCTAAGAGCTATGCTCGTGGTCGAAGGCGATCCGAACTTGCGATATGTGGCATTACTTGCTTTCGTCAAAATCACAAAATCGCATGCAGAACTCGTGGCACAGCATCAAGATGTCATTCTGGAGTGTATCGATGACCCAGACATATCAATACGAACGCGTGCTCTTGATCTGGCTATAGGGATGGTCAATGCGAATAATCTGCAGACTGTCATCGAGAGACTGCTAAAGCAATTACGGACTGCTGGCAAGGCGTCTGTGGCGGATGAGCCAGAGTATGATCGAGCCATGCATGACGAGATAGTGCCTATGGCCGCGGAAGACGACGATGACATGCGTACCACCATACGCCCGACGAAATCGACTCATGCACCTCCGCTGCCGGACGATTATCGCGTCTCCGTGATCGAGCGCATACTGGAAATGTGTTCACGAGACACATATGCCAACATGAACGACTTCGAGTGGTACATCGGCGTTCTGGTGGAGCTGGTAAAGCAATGTCCTTTGACTTCTTCGATTGGCAAGCTCGGTCCACAGCAGGTCAACACGGCTGATGCTATAGGCGCCGAACTGCTCAACGTAGCGGTCCGCGTGAAGGCTGTGCGACCAGATGCAGCAGCTGCAGCGCAGTCACTGCTTCTCATTGAAGACCGCGAGCAGCTCTTTCCAGATGGCAGTACTGGAGGGCAAGGGGTATTATCTGCCGCTGCTTTCGTTGCTGGAGAGTATGCCGAAATGCTACCTGATCCAGAAGCTGTCTTGACGTCTTTGCTGCACATATCAAGCGCTTCGCTGCCAGCAGAAGTGTTGCGCAGCTACGTGCAGGCCATTCCCAAGGTCTTTGTCACGTTGACTAGCGACCAACATGTATCGTGGAGCTCGACTAGACGCGGGACCATTACTTTATGGACGGCTCGAATTATCCACTTTCTCGAGCCTTTGACACTACATCCGAGCCTCGAAGTACAAGAAAGATCTGTCGAATATCTCGATCTTATGCGCCTTGCTTCTGAGGCTGCGAGCCACCAGCAGATAGAGTCTGAGGCAGATGGGTATGCTGAGCCACCGCTCCTGCTAACACAAGCGATACCAGCACTGTTCTTAGGGCAAGATCTCAACCCGGTAGCTGCAACGGCCATACGTAAGGTTCCACAACCAGAACAGCTCGATCTAGACACCCCGATCAACAGCAGTTTACAGATGTTGCTTGGCCAAGCAGAATATGACACCGATTACGATGATGGGAGCGATAACGTGCACCGCTTCTATCACGAGAAGCCATCCGTTATCACGAGTACTTCCCAGAAGCCTGCAGTAGAGCTGCTCGAATCAGGACCCGCCAAGTCTACTTCGTACCAAGATGCGGACGATGAAATTGATCGGGAGTCTTTATTGCGGAAGAAGGCAGAGCGAAGAGAACGCTATAAGGACGACCCGTACTACATTGACTCCGAGCGCAACTCTGGCACGTCCACGCCAATGCATCAAATTCTCCGGAATGCTAACGGCGAAGAGCTTGACGTTGACGCCATTCCAGTAATGGAGCTTAATCTAGATACTGCAGACACAGCCCCACCACGAAGATCAAGGCCAACGTCGTCACAACCGGTGCGGAAACCGAAGAGGCATTTCGAGATCGCGGCAGATGAAACACTTGGTGGCGATGACTCTGCCTTCTCGCCTTCGTCCAGTCCCGCCAAGCAGACTGTGTCGAAAGGGAAAAAATCTATACTTCAGCTCGACAGCACGGGGCTATCATCGCTATCGCTCACCGAACCATCTACTGCCACAAACGGCACTAAGCTGGAGATCGAGCGACGACAAGCTGAAGAAGAGGAAATGGCAAAGGCGATCCAGGAAGTCGAGCGCTTGAGGCTTGAGATGCAACGTGCACAAGAACGGATTGAGGCGCCTGATGAAGGCACTATGGTGAAGCGTAAGAAGAAAAAGAAGTCGAAGATTGAGTTTGCTGCTGCTGGTGCTGCTGGTGCTGGTGCTGATGATGATAGTCCTGCTATGGAAGCTAATGGAGATGAAGGGACGACATTTAAGAAGAAGAAAAAGAAGAAGCGAAAAGATGATGAAGGGAAGGGCGCTGAGCCGGAAGAGCCACGAGATGTGGCGCCGGTTAAGGTTAAGAAGAAAAAGAAGCGGCAGGTGCAGTTTGATGATGGGGATGATGGGCAGTAGCAGGTACAATGAACGTACGAAGCGCCCTTTTGGCCTGACAGAGCTGATCATACATCCAAGATCTGCCTCCACGAGAGACAAGGTTGCCAGATAAGCAAAAAGAAACAGTTGACCTTTACTTAGCAGCTAATGGTACACAAATTTTAGACATGGCGACCTGCCACGTCAACGTTGCAGTCATCTATCATCTCTACCATGTGCCAGCATGAGCGACGACTGACAGGCTTGCCACCGAGCCAAGAGCGATTGTCGAGATACAGACACGGCTAGCTGGCATATGTATCTACCACTAACACCGCCAAGCGTCTTCGTTGGGATGGCGCAGCGATCATAGCTGTATGCCTTGAAATGTCTCGGATAGTGGCACTGCCTTGCTGCCTGAGAACGTATCAAGAGTTGGTCAGTCAACAGACAAAGCTCCTTACCACAGCTATTCGAGTGAAATTGATGGTTCTACTGCACCATTGTCAGTATCAGCATCCTGCGACAAAGCAGAATTATATCGGTAGCTTCTCAGCCTGCACGAAGGAGATGCATGTTCAGTTCATAAGTCACTGACTTCTAGGTCGGGATATAGATACTCCACCAGGCACAATCTCACCGAAGCCAAACTTGTTTTCGCTCCGATGCATTCCTCCCATGTCGACATCGACTTCCACGTCACGATCATGCAGACTCTCCTTCAAGGTATCTCCTGGTATCCTGAGCTGCAAATGAGAACGGACTTTTGGTCATCTCTGGACTTCTTGGCGACATGGGCAACGCGAACAGATCGTCCTCCTTGTCTTCCTGCTGGATGCCCTGTGTTTGAGGCACTTCGCCGCTTGCAAATGCGTTGAGTGAGCCCATCGAGTTGTGTTGGCGCTGCTGGTTGGCTATCGAGTCTGGTGGCCGTTGTGCTGCAATCTTTCGAGGTTGCTGGGGAGGCTGTTGTGGTGGCTTCGCCGCCAAGGTCGATGTAGGCGGAGCTCCCTTCAACGCTGCGAAGCTACCGAACGACCCGACCGCTACGTCCGACTGCTCTGGACTGAGTGGGTTCTGATATCCTGGTGGAAGTCCGGAATCTGCGCTACCGTCTTTGCGAGCAGAAAGATCCTGCGCGGTTGTGCCAAGCTTCAAACCTTTGAGCTTGTCCATCAAACGTCCGCCTCCTGGACTTCTGGGACTCGTTGGGCTGTTCAAATTCCCTTGTCCCATCACCGATGCCACTGACGGCTTCGTGTCTATACTGATGCTGCCAGGTTTCGCAATGATTCCAAAGTTTTGCTCGATCCACTCCTTTTCAGCTTGCGCCATCTCCAGCCCGATGCCTTCAGCGTTCTCCTTCAGCTCCTGCTCTATCTCATTCTGCAGCACCTGCAACCGCTTCTTTGCCCAAATAGTGTGCAGCACACCTTTCTTGCCGGCTTGACGCGATGTCGCTCCAAGCTCAGGCGCAAAAATGGCAGGCAAAGGATTCGTCCGCCAAGTCACGGTTCCCTTCTGCAACCTCACAGCAGCGGGGATGTTGACACCAGGACCAAGCAAGAAGTACAGGCGATTAACCGGTGTCTCTTCCCCTGGATTATGGTCTCGAGCTGGCAACACCGTCCTCTTCCCCTCCCAACTGACCTCCCAGTCACCGCCTACATTCGTCGTAGAAACATCTTCTTCCCACTCCACCATCAACACTTTGGTACCCTCTTTACTCCTACCAGGCTCGAACTCGAACCGCGCCAACGCGTTGCCGCTGGTAAGCGACGGCGACTCTACATCGTCTCGTGCGGCATTCGCAGCAGGATCGAAGGCCGTATCGACAGGCTCGAAGACAGGCCTCGTGCCGGTCGGTGAAGTGCTGGCCATTGTTACTGGACCAGACCAGACCAGATCAGACCGGATCCCTGGCTCTCAGAACTGCGGTTCGCCGGTTCGAGCGACAGAACAACCCCACTTTAAAATGGTTCGGGATGCGGGTAGCAGCAGTAGGCGCGTTCACACCGAGCTCGATCCCGAATGTGTGTGACCACTCGCCAGATCATAGACCAACAAGAAGAAGAAGGAGGAGGAGAAAAGAAGTAATGCGCTATCTGCTTGTTAGTCGCTGCTGTAGCAGCAGCAGCAGCTTCACGAAGCAGTCGGGCGGGAAGGAACAAGGTGAGAGATGACATGATCGACGACCAGGGAAGGAAGCATCGGCCACGGTGAAACCGCGTTACGGATTTCGCGAGACCCAAAATAGCCAACGCCACATCTAGAGCGTGACTGCCTTTGTTGTTATACGTACATGACAGACGCTTCCTCCTTGCACATCTCCGGAGGACCTTCAATGGTGAGCTCGGCAGCAACAGATGCAGCAAATGCAAGTGGGATGGATCGAGTGGTCGAGATCTTGAGCCGCAGCCGAAGTGGAGGGAGAAAGTTTGTGCGAGTTGTCAGCAACCATGATGATGATGATGATGATGATGTCGATGATGATGATGCTTGTATACTATACGTAGCTCGCTTGTGAATGGACTGAAAATACATTACAGCCTCATCTTCGTGGAAGACGATGCGCATCACGCGAACGAGAATGGGGTTTGTGATGTCTTTGAACCTTGTTTTTCCTAAGTTATATGTCTTCTAGTCGACATGATCCGTCCCTCTCGATCACTGCCGCCATGCTTCTTGGTCATTACACTCAAGCCTGTTGAGCAGAGCTGCACTAGATGCTCCAGGCCGTAACAAAAGGCGGACATTGTCAGCTGTCCGCTGCTGTGGGTATCATCTACACAAAATCGGGCATCTCGGTATTACAGGCTGCTTGCGCCGTCGCTATGCAAAGAAAAGAATGTCGTTTTGAGCATATCGTGCTCGTGGTCGTCGGATTGGGTGGGGGAAAGTGGTGAGCTTAGATCTCCAGGCCAGGATCCAGCAGAAGAGCCGGGCTCCTACATCAAGAGGAACTCCCAACCCTTCTGCTGCATCACGTCACGCCAGCGGACGCCCTGGAAATCTCCTTGTGCCGCTGCAGTATCGTTCAGCTGCCATACTTCCTTCAGCAGTTCCCTGATGCGGCCGAAGGAACCAAAGTTTGCCGCATCGCCAAATGAAGCGCATCGTGCATCGAACATCGACCGGAACGCATCGCCGGCCATCGAGGAGCCGCCAGCAATGAGCAGTGGCCAAGCCACAGATCGATCGAAGCCCTCAGGACCAGCAGGGATAAAGTTCATCAGCCTAGAGAACTGGTCAATTAGGCCGGTCATTCCGGGGTTGTCATTGGTGTTGCCCGGTACAAGTGATAAGAGGTAGATCCTGAGGGCGATGCGGAACACTGCAGATATGTTGCTGGTGAGCTGTCGTGGTCGTATAGCACCCGTGCTAGAGAAGCAGTTCTGCACCGGGCCTGCTGCTGCTTCAGTAGCGGCAACAGCATTGGACAGAGAAACGACATAGTTGCAAGTGTCCGTGTCCGTAATGTACTGCCTGTTAACATCAAGGCTGACGCTCTCGGAGATCAGGAACATGACGTTGTCCTCGCATCCAGTCAGCTCGGCCAGACCAATACTCCCTTGCTGCTCGTGAATCGCCCGGTATGTCTCTGCAAATACCGGCAAAGCTTCCTGCTCCGTGTCGCCATCGCTGGCTAGACTCGGCGTACAAACGGTACCAGACGACTGGACACTAGGCAGTCCGATTCTGGCGACCTTGTATGCTAATAAAGCAAGAAAGTGACAGGCGGGGTGTGCGAGCGTGACATGGTGAAAAAGTGCTTTCGCAAGCGCTTAGTGGACGTACAAGATGTGACGAGGCTGCATGAAGACGGCGCTACGATGTGAAGTGCAGACATGATGTGACCAATCCTTGCCACGCAACGCCTCACCTCCGCAATCTGGACTCCCGCTGCCGAGAGTTTGTACGCAGTCTGATAGTCACCTCACATGCCCCTCGTGGACGCCATCATTGCGCATTCCAACGCACACTCATCACATCCTCGTGCGAACTGCGTTCGAATGCATGGCGGAGAACATAAAAAGAACGAACGCGTTGCGTTGTGGTGTAGTCTAGAACTTCTCCAGCTCCCAATCAAAGCATATACCGCGTGAAGGCAAGACTCGTTCCTTCGGTACACGACATCAGAGACTTCAAGTCTCTCAGTCTGTCCGAAGGTGGAGCTGCCCAGCCGAGCACCCGCGGTCTGCCGAACCATTGGATACCGATACAAAGGTCACTCTCACACCGCGTCTTGTTCTTGATGTTGAGTCGCGAGACATGATCGGATCCGGCACGTTTTTCATTTGCTTGGGCCCTCCCAGCAAACTGATCAACGGATGTCCATTCATTGCTGCAGACCGAAGTGCAGACTCCGCTCCGCTACCAGGCCACAAATCGCTAGTCTGCCTAGCACTGTTGTCACCGCTGCCAGTAAGGTGGAGTATGTCACGATTTGGCCACCTATTGGCACGATTGCAGGTCACGTTCCGACTTCGAAACGTCGAATTAGTCCTGCTACGGCATGTGCGGAGCTCTTGTGACCTCGCGCATTGCTGTTGTGATATGGCGCACGGGGAATTTGGTGGCACAAGGCCATGGCACTTCTCTCGTGGCAGTCGTGCAGTGGGCTGGGAGATGGCTCCTGTGCAACCTCTGTCCCTGTGTCCCTTGCATTCGCCACTGTAATCGTCTTCCGCAATATGCAAGCACTTTAGACTGCTTATCAGGAACAGGTGTCGCGTAGGAACGAGGTTGGGAGCGACACGAAGCTGTTGTGCCCATCAAGAGCTTGCATGCTGCGCTGCGAGCACATCTCAATATGATCGCCGAGCAATGATCAGTCGTCGGATCCAATGTTTCTCACACGCAGGTTATCTGCAAGCGATTGCTCAAGCCTCATTCTGACGAACGACAGGCTAGCGAAGAGGCTCTACCCCTCCCTTCCGAATCGTGCTCGCCCGTAAAAGCTGATCTTCCGAAAGCATGACACTCATGTACAAACTCTGAGCCAAAGATAGATGATCAATTAGCAGCATATGGGCCGGACGGGCAGAATTAGCAGCATATAGGCCGAGAGAGCAGAATTAGCAGCATTACAAGATTATGCTCTGCGGCAGGAAGGAAGAGTCAGATCAAGCATCTAGCAAGTAACTTTCGCGATCTCGAGCCAATGACCTGTAGCCGCCGGGGTTCTCAAGCTGCGATGTGTGACAAGGATGACTTGGCCCGGGCCCCGCCATCACCCCAGCACCCTCCCCGAGCCCGCGCCGGAGCTTTCACAAAGTCATTATTGGCAGGCCTGGACGGTCTACCTGCAGCCGCATGCACCCTGTGCCTCTGTGTGCCTCTATCTCCTCGTTGGCGCCGGCGAGTGACCCTGGAACGGGTGCACTCGCTGCACAACAAACCCTCCCACGTCTAAGCTTCGGGAAGCGCCCGACAGCGCTGATCCGTCTGTATAGAAGCCATCTGCAGCTCCCACACGCGCACGGCGACCCTCGAGAGACCGACCACCTCGCCGTGCTGCACACCTGCGTCTTGCTGAGCAGCACAGCGATGACCTCACGGCCACGCTGACACCACGACCTGCACACACTCGCTCACGAACCAGGAGTACACAAACGTGATGCCGGCCATCACGCCAGTCTCGCCGCTGGACGCCAGCGGAGCCATGTTCCTGCGGCCCAAAAGCGCCGCCATGTTCGACGCAAGACCACTGTCGTATGTCACGGACGCGACAGAGATTCTGGACACCGACGGCGACGATGACAGTGACTACGAACCAAGCTCCCCAAAAGACAGCTTGGGATCGGTAAGTTCCCGTCACGACTACTTCACCACAGGCCGCGCGCTAACACCGGCACAGGAAGACAGCAGACGGAGGAGTCAGACCACTATCTCGTCTTACGACGAAGCACCAACACCTAGCCCAAGGACAAGCATACCACAAGGGCACTTTGAACTACGCTTCCGGCCCGCCGTAGAGGGTCCAAAGGGTCCTCACTTGTTCCGCTCTTCTCAGGTCTCGGCAGAGTTCGACTTCGACTATGCTTTACAGATGTCGCCTCTCTTTCCAAAGGAGACGCCCCTCCGACCAGAGACCGCATTCACGGAGCAGACTGCAACGCCCGTGGCATCGCAACCGTCCCAGAGCTTCTCACTCGACGACGCATTGCGACAATCTCAATCGGAGCATAGCGACCCGATGGCCATTATCAGTTCATGGTCGACACAGCAAGTCATTGACTGGATGTGTGACGCCGGTCTTGATGGTTCCGTGATCGAATGTTTTGCACAACACGACATCAGTGGCGCTGTGCTTGTGGACCTGCAGTTTGAGGAGCTCAAGGAGCTTGGCATCCAGTCGTTCGGCAAAAGGCATCAAGTATGGAACGCGATATGCGTCCTTACCGGCGAAGACGGGCACCCTAGTCCCATCAACACGCCCTTCCAAGACATAAGTCGGCCTTGCACCGCTCCACCGGGACGATCGGCAAGTCGAAGACGATCGCCCAGTCAAGGCCGTCGTGTGCACAGCCACACTACTGAAGACATCGTGCCAATCACGCCTACAGCTGGCAAGAAGCCTCGAAGAGGACGTAAGGCACCTAAAATCAGCGACATTGTGACCCCAGCCGAGTCTGTCTCGATCGTGGCCATCGAGCAACTTCTGCCCAAGCCACACAAATGCGCAAAGGGCGAACGTTGTGCCAAGTGGAGAAAGCAGCAACGAGAACTTCAGCAGCTTCAAGCCGAACATGGCATCGGTCGCTTTCCGATCAGTCCCACTAGGGGTGGTCGCATCTTCGTCGCCGGCGATCCTGGCAACGCATCGACAGCGCAGAATATGGTTCCGAACGTGTACAAGCAGCCTGAGGTGCAGACACCACCAGCAGAAGATCCATTCCGCCCTGTGTCTGATGCACAGCCATCGCTCGTTGCTTCGTCTGACCTGCTGGGTCCCGGTCAGCTACCAGAGTTTGCTCTTCATGAAGATGTGCTCCACTACCTTGGCTCAAGAGATCCACAAGACAACGTCAAGCAGTTCCTTGACTTCCAACACATGCAAACAACATCCATAGCTGATGAAGCGCCCCCGACTCCACCGTACGAGATGTTCCCTAACCGCTCCATTTCGGCTTTCCCGGCGCAGCGACCACAACCACCACAGCGATTTTACACTCCAGGTCCTCAACAACTTCGACAACAACTTCCCAGGCTCGAAATCCCTCGTTCAGCCAGTGCTGGTCCCGCTCTACACGACCGGACCATGTCACCTCAGACAGCGGACACCATCTGCCATAGCGCTACCGCGTCTCCAGGAATAAACATGATCAACTCCCCCAGCTCGAACATGATCTATCGTCTTGGCACTCCAGCGTCAGAGTTGGACGTACCAGTATGTGGAATGCCAGCAGACCCGGTAGACTCGCGTACCACAGCACAATCGGTGCCGCCCAACATGCAATACCGTCCACAACAGGCACTGCAGCGTTCTCACTCTCGCGCCCCAACTCAGGATTGGCGTCGTCCCTCAATGCAGCTGCCGGCCGTGAAGGAAGGAGAAGTCTTCTCTCCAAACTCGGACGACTCACCTTCCAAGCGACCTAACCTGACCTCTACCAACTCTGCAGACAGCGGACTCGTCCGAAAGAAGACGATCCGTGATCCAGCACACCACTCTCCTGTAGAAGCGAAGAACTTCGGTTACGGACCCGATTGCACCCGCGCCGGCTGGATGAAGAAGCGTAAAACCAAGTTCCTCCACCACGAATGGAACGACGCTCACTTCCGCCTCAAAGGCACCGAACTCTCTCAGCACAGCAACGCAAAACTCACCTCCACCCCCACCGAAATCATTAACGTGGACAACTACTCCGTCGCCTGCAGCAGCGTCTCCAGTAACAACAAACTCGCTGCCGCAATGAAAGCCTTCAAGATCAAGGAAGAGAAGAAAGATGTCGACCCTACAGCATTCGCATTCCAGCTCATTCCAGCAAAAGCTTCACCTGAGAAGAAAGCCGTGGGTAAATCACACTACTTCGCTGTGAATACTAAAGACCAGCGCATAGACTGGATGCGCGAAGTCATGCTCGCCAAAGCCATGAAGCAGAAAGCCAATGGTTATGACGTGGAGGTGAATGGACAGCACATTTGATGCATTCTTCGTATTTGGGCGGGTTTTTTCTTCCAACTTATTCTTACTTTGAGCATTTCGACTTAATCACTATACCCTGCTCTATCTATCTAACTAGCAAGCAAGCGACATGACTTGAACGAAGACAAAAGAAGGAGGCAAACATTGTTCGGCTTCACTGCCAATCACTATTTTCGGACTTTTTTCGGGCACCGAGTCATGCGTGGCTTTCGGTGGCCTTAGGATGGATGGACGGCTTATGAGACTCTAATGATGAAAAGCAATGATGGGAGCGTTGGACGATCGGAGGGAGAGTGAAGTTTAGGTAGACAAAGTAGATAGCGGTAGCGGTAGGAAGCGAAACGAAACGAAGCGAAGCGAAGCGATTCGCTGATCATGCTTGGGAGTCTTTGCTTCGGAATCACAGTCCTGAGGCTGTTCGTACTGGAGCGATTGGCCGTGGCGGTTCTTTTGCTTTCTCCTTCTGTGACAAAGCTGAAGCTCTGTGATGATGACCGTAGTGTTGCGTTTCAGCATCACTTGCGCGCTCGAGCAAGAAGGACTTCGCCACAACAGCGATGTCAGCCCCTAATAAGCGCCCGGTATCAGACGGGTTGTTGGCTGTCAGGTCCACAATCGTATACGTAGCCTGCGAGGAATTGTTCGCCACCAAGGAGCGCGTGGGTCGTGTTGGCGGCGGCTAGAATGCACATCACCTTCTTCTAGCTTTCGAAGGAGTTCTCGGATTCCTGATCGAAGTCATGCCGGGAGCTACGGTCTGGCCAATTCTTCGCAGATGATGTCGGCAACGTAGTCTCTCCGGAATAATGCCAGCTAATTGCACACTACGTATGCTCTAAGCATACGCCTCTGCCAATCATATAGTGCACCAAGTCCCAACGGCTTTGCTGAGTCGCAGACTCTAGAGCTCTCCTTCTATCGAGTGCATTATACTATATGTGTATGGCATGGTCCAGAAGCCTTTGAATGGGGTATGATCTGTCTCCGCTACTGTAGCTCTGAGCAGAGGATCATGCAGTGCGTACAGAGAAATGATCAAGCGGGTCTTGTTGTGAATTTCGGAAAGGCAGTAACACAGCTTCCCAGTGTTGCCCGGGGTTCGCTTCGATGATGGCATTCTGGACATTTACTGCCCTGACTGGCGTGTTTAGGAATTACCTAAAGAATGTCTCGAGCGCTCCAGGTGCCCCTTTTCGTAGCCATCCGCAAGTTGTGCGATCAGCATCTTTGATGGTCAGCTTGCGGGATTCCATCTGGTCAAAACTCCAGGAGTCCGTAAGCTGTTTCGGCAGGTCCTGAATTGTAGTTCTGGGCGAAAATTTTACATTCGTTACACTTTGTACGATGCGGACACGGTCTGTTAGTGGTCTCCAATTCGTGAGTACTTCATAAGATGACTCTCTATTCTGAGATGGCTGGCCTTCATAGCTACGCTTGGGAGCCGAGAGGTCCTGAAGGTATACGTAACACTTGGTAGAGCATTTCTACTAATCAAACAGTTGGTGGCTTCTGAGAGCTCAGTATGGTTCGGCTTGTCGATGCATGCTGTATCAACCCAGAAGTTTTCGAGAGCATCTTTCGTCCGCGAATATGACCTTGGCGCATCCTGACTTGTCCTTTGCCACCACGTTTCTCACGTCATCGAAGGTGATTCTGTCTTCTGCGGCGCCCCAGGTACGATACAGAAATAGCATAAAGCGGTACAGATTCTGTGTTGTGCTCGCTCAGGCGCAACTCTCCGTCATCGTCCAAAGATGAAAGGTACATCTTCAGTAACCAGCAAAGTCGTGACCACAACAGAATTCACGGCTGCTTAGCCGAAGTCCGCTTTGGATGACATCTCGAGTGTATGAAGATGCTACATGTCAAAGTTGACGTGCTGAAAGGAAGGCAGCGAGCTGAGCCACCTTGTCAAGGCAGTGGCTTGGACCCTGCATGAAGCCGGCTGGATACGCACGATTGCGATACCAATGTTGGGCAAGAGGAGTCCCGCAAGGCATACTAGACATACCGATAAGTCGTTCTACCTCGATCTGGGAGCTTATCGAGGAGAGATATTCTGCAGCATGGAAGCTTGAAAACTCCTTGCAATAAACGCCGTGAGTGGGTATCATCAGCAAAGCATTGAAAACGTGAAGAATGACCATCGATCAAAATGCAATCTTCCTCTTCCTCCCCGTATACTTCGAACTTGCCTTGACAACCTTCCCCTTCGCCTCCATCTGACCCTTCTTCCTCATGATCCACGCCTTGCTGCCCTTCTTCTTACTATCAAACTCCTTCCCTCTCTTTCTATCCTTCCTCCTAGCATCCTGAATGTCAACGTCATCCATATCCCTAACCGCACCTGTCACATCCCCCCCACCGACCCTCAGCACCAAATACACCTTGACATTCTTCGTCTCTGGATCATCCTCCAGAATACCAGCTCCGAAGCCCGCTTTAATCGCAGCCTGACTGATCATACTCCTCTGCTGCACATTCTTCGGGTAGAATTGACAGACTGCTTTTCCTCCCCTGCGCAAACTCGCATACAATCCATCAAAGAACCTCTTTAATCTGCCCTCAGGACTGACATCACTCGTCTCCGCGTTGCACAACCACTGAATCGCACTGATTGATATTGCCGCATCGAACGACCCCGCTCTGAACGGTACTCCTTGGCCCATGTCCGCGAGCATCATATCCCCATCTGTGTCTCGTTCAATGGCTTGTGCGAGCATTGAGGAGGAAATGTCCATCCCGATCCAGGTGTGCTCGTTTTCTGTAAGTATTTCGCCTGAGAGACCACTCCCGCAGCCAACGTCGAGGATAAATGAGGGTTCTTGCAGATCCAGCAATTCGAGGGCGCGATTAGTCATGTCGGCTTGGATGTTTTTTATGCGGGAGGAAGTGGTGTATTTGCGGGACTCGGAGTCGTCGTAGAAGAGCTCGGGGGGAAGGATGTCTTCGGGGCGGGACATGATGGCGGTGGTTCTTGTTGTGTTGAGGGGATGTAGAACTGGCGAAAGGCAAGGTTAAGCAGTGTGACGAGCATGAGAAAGTGTAGTTGTGGTTGTCGCAAGATTGCAGAACTGAGATTCACTTCACCAAACTCACTTCCCTGCTAGCGCCGCGTTATCGATATCGGCTCGGCTTTGCTAGCACGACCCTGGATCTCAGAGCACATCTGTTCTCATCACGGCAGGCGACGACAACAACAACAATACATAAACGTTTGACAATAATCATGTGGATCCTACCACTTCTTGTATGCCAAGGTAGTCTGTAAGCATCATCGAACAATGATGGCTGATCTGTACAGGGCTATCTCGGGCTCCTCCTCGGCTTCCTCTTCCTCACGCTCGCCATAGCATCGGGCCTCTACTACCTCTCCGAACTCGTCGAAGAACAGACCGTCCTCGCCAAGAAGTCCCTCACCCGCATGATCTACGCCATCATCTCCATCCAAGTCCTCCTCGCCCTGGTCGACCGCTTCCCGCTCTGGCTAAGCGCAATCTCCATCGCCTCCCACATCGTCTACAGCCTCAACCTCCGCCGCTTCCCAGTCGTCAAACTGACAGATCCAGTATTCCTGAGCTCATGTGGACTGGTAATATTAAACCATTGGCTCTGGTTTAGGCATTTCTCGAGTCCGCCTCCGAGCACGAGGACGGGAACGAGGTACAACTTTTACGAGCAGCAGGATATACCCACTTTCACCGAGATCGCGAGCTTTTTTGGATTGAATGTCTGGCTTGTGCCGTTTGCGCTGTTTGTGAGTCTAAGTGCGGGCGAGAATGTACTGCCCAGTATGGGGAGCGAGTACGCTACGGGGCAAGGGAGCAGTTTTATAAGCCCTGGGCAAGAGAATGTGGGCAATGCGTATGGATTGAACGGAGGTGTGAGTGTTGGGAGGACGCGCCAGAAGAGAAGTAATACTCAGACGGGTATGGCGAAGGCCGCTGTCAATGGGGTGAGGGAATGGGTTGGTGAGACGGGAGAGTTGATGGGGTTCTGGAAAGGGGAACGGACGAGGCCGTTATGACAACAGATATGAGATATCGATAAATGACACAAGTGTTCAAGCGGCACTCTTTCTGCACGGTCGTCCACACGAGTCGTAGCCATACGTCGAAACGAAACCGACGACAGCTGAGCGTGATCGAACGACCACTTGAAAGCATCTGCGACCCTGCAATGGCACGTTACCATGACAACCGCTGCGTCACAGGTGAAAGAAAAAGGCTGTGTTACTTCTTGGGACTATGGCGGCTTGTTTGGGCCTGGGTGATTTTCAACGACAGGAGCTGCCAGCATTGCTGCGGGACTCGACAACTTCGCAAGATTGCTCACAGAAACAACCAGCCGCTTGGAATCGTCTTCATACGAGGGCCTACGAAAATGTGTTGATTTCACTACCTATCGAGAGGGTCTGTACGGGAGCTTCTGCTGGTGGTCTGGACACTCTGCGAGCATGACCTCAACAAGTGTTTACGTAGTTGGTCGTGAGTGCTGACGGCAATCACGACTACCAATAGATGCTCTCACGGCAGGCTGAGGTACGCCAGCCATAACAAGCTTCCTGATGCCACTTGATCCCATCGCAATACATGCCCTTGCTTGCTTGCTTGCATGAAAGCCAGGACGATATGTATTATATCGTTTGCTATGAACGAAATTGTGCCACAACTTCTCTCCCTTGGCATGCTCCGTTGAAAGTGCTGCTCAACCCGACATGGCTGCTCCGGCAAAGCTCAGCATCGGCATTGTAGGAGCGGGAATCGGTGGGTTACTGGCGTCTATAGCAATCGCCCTTGCTGGGGGACAGGTTACAGTTTTGGAGGCCGCATCACAGTTAGGTGAAATTGGAGCGGGCATCCAGCTGGTTGGCAGAGCTGATTCATACATTGTACCTTCAGGCAGGCTGACAGAGTACAGACACCTATCGCTGCAAGGTTGCTGATCAGATATGGCATCGACAAAACCGTTGGGGACGACCTTGTACGATTTTCAGAGCTCAATCTGCGACACAAAAGTGGCCGAGCAGTCGGACACACTGTCATTGGGAAAGTGGAAGAGACAAATGGCTATCCATGGTGGCTGGTTCATAGACATCATCTTCATAATGGGCTAGTTGTGGTCGCCAGGCAAGAAGGCGTACGAATCATTATTGACAGCCGAGTCGCCACCATAGATCACAAGCAAAATGGTCCAGTAGCGGTGAAGACTGAGAAAGGCAAGTCTTATACATTTGATCTCCTAGTTGGAGCCGATGGGTTGCAGTCAATCGTGCGAAGGACCCTCTTTCCAGGTGTAACGCCACGTCCTTCCTCCGACCGGGAATGCTGCGTATGTGCCCTACGATGAAGTCAGGAAAGATCCGATGACGCGAGAATTGGTGGAAGACCAGAACGGCAATTTAAAGAAGACAATGGAGGTCTGGATGGCACCCACGGGCTACAGTAAGTTCCCTGCGCAGAAGGGACGTCTATTGCCGGTATCTGCATCGCATACTCATGAGCTCATAACGTACTAATCTCGTATCCAATTTCGGATGCCAAAGATCTCAACATGGTGTTCAAGTCATTTCCACGATCCGCCTGCGAACAAGGTGTGCGAAGTCAGTATCAACGACATCTGTGAGCAATACAAAGACTATGGTCCTCGGATCAGAAGAATCATCGACAAGGTCCGGCCTCCCATCTCAAGGTGGCCATTGCTCGTTACTGGTCCACTCGAAAGTTCTTGAGTGTTATGTATATGACGCTGAGGACCACGCCGATCAGGAAATTGCTATTTGGCTGAACGCGGACAAGGAAGTGAGAGACGAGGCCACCACGGTTGTCAAAAGCGAAGCTGACAAAATTGCGAATTGGTTCTTGCCGGCCGAGCATCAGTTCCAAGTCAAACCACGCCTGTGAGGCTGTATAGTGGACTTCCAGCAACCAATCTGCAGTCGATTTTGCCAAAGTACCGTCTTTCTCCCTGTGTTCTACAATTTCCGACGCCCATAACCATCAGCAACCTTGAATTCGTTGCCGGTCTTTCTCTTCTACTACCTTTCTCGATCATGATTTGGCTACTCCTTCAGGTCTCCAAATCATAGCCCACACAGGCACACCCTCGCCTCCTTTCAGCTGCACACCTTCATCACTATGCGTTCCTTTGCCCAGCACAACCTCATCCACAACCTTGAATCCAACCCGTTCATACACCCGCTTCGACTTCTCCGTCGTGGCCTCCAGCCAAATCGGCAGTCCATCCCGCCTACAACGTCCTCAGCAGAATTCACGAACGAATCTTCTGAACTCACCTGGCCACTTCCATCCTCTCCTCAATAACCCTTCCCGCCAGGCCCTTTCCTCTAGCATCCACAACAGTCGCTATAAAGAAAAGATAATGATACCTCTCCTTCCCCAAAGTTCTCTTCTTAACACCATCCATACTGCCCTGATAATCCCATAACATTTTCTTCACTGCACTCAGACCCAACTGCAATACTGCGGGAATCAAACCTGCCTGGAGGAGAGTGAAAGGGTTGTCGACTTTCTTGCCAGGAGGCATCCAGACCGCTACGCAAGACCAATCGTCCGCCTCGGTGAAGACAGCGGCATTGAGCATGGAAGCTTTCATGAGGGCTTGGAAGTAAGAGGGCATCACAGCGAGGCGGGGTTTGTCGTCGAGGGCGGAGAGTAGGAAGCGGATTACGGGGTCGTTGATGAAGTTCTCGGCCAGGGTGGTGGCGGTTTTGGATTTGTATTCTATGATATCTTGTCAGCTTTGCGACGCTGCCTTGATCGTGATGGACCAAGATTGGAGTTGTAGTTTATAGGCACTCTACAACGGAATTACAAAAATGCTATGGCTTTTGTGATATTGCGCACTTGGATGCGTCGTAACGTGGTACGAGATCATTTACCTAGCAGTTTGCTGTCGCCTGTCGTGGCGGAAGTGGTCTTGAGATCAGACATGATTGTAAAGCTGTGTCTTCTTGAAACGTCATCAGGTTTCGATCCTGATGCATCTGGAGGTGTCTGAATAATGTCTGATCAACTAAGCCAACATCGTCATTAAGTGTAAGAATGGTTGTAAGCGTCCGTGCAGAATCTCGATATGGGGTCGTGCAATTGCTCTCCTGCCGGAGAAATCGGCGCAAACTATGTTGCAGCAATGGAGCCTGCAATGCCACTGAATGCAATGCAACACACAGGCAGTCGAAGAACGCAAATGCAAAGGTCAGCGGAATTCGAACTGGATATGTTGTCATTTCGAATTGGTCGGCGTACTTAGAGTAGCCCCGATGCTAACTAAGCCACGAAACGGCCGCTGCGGCCGTACGCCACAAAAATAATTCCCAAAACGCCGTCGCTAATAGTCACTATCATCATCATCATGGTCGTAGTGAGGCGAAGATGCTCTTGTTCTTCGAGATCGCTGACTTCGTCGATGTCGTCTCTCAGAGGATGTTCGAGACGACGCAGTCGGAGGCGTCAGAATGAACGAATCGCTGTCGCATTGCGCAAGTGGGCGAGGCGGCTCCTAGACGTTCTCGTTCTCTGCTCCGATACGTGGCGGACTGTGGCAATGTTCGTATCAGTGCTCGCAAAAACGGTGCCAGCCGTGCCCATGGCTTGACCCGAAGCCTCTCATGGACTTACCTCTTCGACTTCGCAGGTGAGCCACTATAAGGGCTATGGCTACGCCTGAGTGGCACTATTAGCATGACTTCCAGCACAAAGTTTTTCAGTGCACTTACGAGCTCCGCCTCTCGCCTTCCTTCCTTCTGGCATCAATGATTCGCATCATCTCTTTCCGCCCACCTGAGGCATCCACCTCCTTGCCACGCATACTCATGGAGATCTTATCTTGAGCGTGCGCTCTAAGCAGCTTCGTCAAGAGCAGATGCTGCATGAGGAGGCATACAAATACTCCACAATCCATGCTGTTGTCTTGTTGTGGCGAGTCGTCTAGGTTGATGAACCTGAGCGGCTTGCCGAGCAATTGCGATATCTTGTATGCCGCGAGCTTGGCGTCTGAGATGTTGGACTGTAGGGAGTCGTAGTGGAACGCTACACCGTCAATGATCGAGACCAACAGAAGAGACCAATGTGAACCACCTTCTGCGACTTCCACGTTACGGCAGTCGTTCACGGGCAGAAATACATGCGTTGTCTTCTCAAAGTTCGGTAACGCGCTCTTGAGCGTTAGAGGGTCTTTCGTCTGTTGCAGCATGAAGCTCATCGAGGGTCGCAGCAGAACGATGTTCGCCTTGGGATACTGGTTCAACTTCTCGCGCTCGAGGTACTCTTGCCAGAATGAGATCGCATTGTCGGTCAGCCAGTCGTTCCTGATCGAGTCCACATCTTCCCTCGTGAGCCGAACGTCGTAGTAGCTGAGATATGGATCTTCTGGTGAAAGCGAATCGCCGAAGTGTCTTGACACGCGACCTCCAAAAGGGTGAAAGCCGGACGGCGAGGATCGCGCGCTGTTGTGATTATGCTTTTGGAGAGGCATATCGGCGGGATCTTGAGATAGTTCAAGACCACACGCGTCGGATTAAACGGCGATGATGTGGGGGTAACTATCGGCGGCGTGGGAAAGACGGAGGGAGCTTGTGTATGCTGTGACTTCTTCCTGGAGGTCACACCAAAGTAAGACGAACAAGACGCCGTATGTTTGTATCTCGGGGACCATATGTTTACGAGGGTTCAGGTTCTCCAGGATCGTGGAGTGAGGGAAACTTTGGAGACTCGAGCAAGGATGTGAGATGACGTCTCGCGCCAAGGATACCGACCACTTCCTCGACATCATGCTCTCTTCAGTCTCCTAGCAATGGACATGAGATAAGCGATACATGCGATCGTGAGCTGCAGAGGAAACCAGGCACGAATGCGAGCTCTTGACATATAGCCGACATATAGTCGACATATCGGTGGGCAGCAAGGGCACAAAGAGCGAAAGACGCGCGCATTCTTTCGAATATAGGATAAAATCGCATCAAAGAGGCCCAGCTCGAAGCACTATTGGACATGTAAGTCAGACCAAAGCACCATGGTGAGCAGCAGAAAACACCATATCACGACCCGGTGTACTCAAACGTGTGCGCCACTTCAGTCTTCATGCTCGACGCCAGCGTTGTATCTGTGACGCAGACGTCTTCGGAGTTGCTCGATCAGTCTTTCTACTGCTCGTTACTCTGACGCACTTCCTCCGGGCTCTGATGCACAGGCGGCTGAGAGTAGTCCTCCTCATCGATAAGAACAACTGACTCTGCGAGTGGGTGAGCTGGGGCATGCTTGTTGCTGCGGAGATTGTGATCGTCAATATTGATGTAGTTATGACTGAGGAAGGTGGAGACTGCGTTGTCTTGGATCTTGAGAGGACTGTGGTTGATGGGAGAAAGAAAGTCGAATTGCGCTCGAAGGTCGTCCTCCGTGCCGCAAAATTCAATGTGGCTATACCATTCTGCGATAATGCCAGAGCAATGCGAGGCCTCTCCTGCAACTAGTGTATGCTGCCTTTCGACCCCGAATTGGCGCTTCTTGTTATTGCTTGCGATGTCAACGGGTGCTGACACGCTGCCGTTAACGAAAGAAGCGCTGGTCAAAGCCACGAGGCCAGAAGTCCTGCCGCAGACCTAAGCTCTTTTCGAAGTTCGAGTATAAGCATATCACCGCGTCGAACATCCACCTTGTGCAAAGCATGAAGCTACCGTCAATTTCGGCTCGGTTTCAGACAAATGTCTAGAGCAGCATATCGCCTTGAGTAGCGCCAATATCCTGCAAAGTATGCCCACTTGTGAAGATCCGCAACCAAAAGCAAATTGCCAAACTGCCATCAGCGGTAGCATAGCCGCACCACCAGAGAGAAAGCCGCTCGTCAACGTGAGGCGTAAGTAAGAGCAGGATGCTCGTACAATGTCAACTCTTCCCTAGCGGCACTCTTTTCTACTCACCACCTCCCTTCCTTGACGATTAAGGCTCAATAAAACGCATGCTCATCCAGCCAGCAAGATACTTACTGCGCACGGAGGGTTTCCATACCTTGATCTGCGCTTCGATGGTATGTGCGCAGCCTGGACGCACGTCTTTGTGAGGAGAATACGAAAACACTGGCCGGTTAGTCTGGCATGAGGGTATGCTGGTGGAGAGAACGGAGCAGTGGCAAGAGGCTACGCATGCCGCGTCGTCTTCGCTGCTCTGACCGGATATTCCCCGAGGACAAAGCGCGTCACAGTATCCTTGCTTGTGCTTTGCTTCGTTTAGCATACTCTGTCAGTTTTAGCGTGTTATGAGTACTTCTCGGCATTGCAGGAGTGCCAACTAGTCGTCTTTTCTTCCACTCTTTGACGCCTTCCAAGCCGCAGCTTTGACGCACACGCGTATTGTATCGAGCCGAAAGCCGGCTGATGAGCTGAAGAGGTCCCAATTACGGTCTTATTAACACAACATCTAATTCCGCTACCCTTTGATTTTACTTCGAGCAGTTCCTATCCACTCTTTGCCTCCCAACCCCACCCCCATCGCTCGAAAACAAACAACAATCAACTAGAAGCGACCAGTTTTCGACACCAGACATTTTCCAATTCCTCCAGGCAAAACACCAGTCATGCGCGATCTGGCAACACGACAAACACACTACCAAACAAATGAGACCAGCAGCGGATCCAAGTAGCTCGCTTCGCGTGTTCGGTGATGATGACGAGAGCCGCCCCTTTGTATCCCAACCGCAATGCAAATATGAACAGATGAAGGACGGCCCCTGGCCAGGGACGAGAAACAAGACGACTTCAATTGTTGGTGCGCCAATCCAGGATATCCACAAGAGCAATAAGAATGCTAAAACATAACATCCGGTGTTGCACGGGATTCTTCGCTGCTCACGGCCAAAAGATACCTCCATCTCGCCAGAACCGGCCAGGATCAACATAGTCTCCTCGAGCATGTCTGGAATTCTACTCCAAGCCCTGGTAGAGGTCGTTGAGTGTCGGTTCCGTGCTTTCAGTTTTGGACTTCTTGCCCCACTTGAAGCGCTTCTTCTCCTCGCGCTTCTTCTTCATGTCCGCCCAATCGTCGTCTTCATCATCGACTTGCCTCGACTGCACCTTGGGGGCTCCTTTCGCCTTGTCGACGACTCGGATGGTGGATTTAGGTGTTTGGGCTTGTGTACCGTTGAACGGTGTGCCAGGCAAATTTGGTGACGTCTGTTGTTTGGCGAAAGCGTTCAGTGTCAGTGAAGACGTCATGCTCTGGGAACGTGATGCGCCACCGTCCTGGGTTACTGGTCGATATCGTGATGGCATACCGACATTGCTGCGCTCGCTCGGTGCAATAGACGGAGTGTAACCGCCATTGTCATTGATGTTCAAGCCGTTCACAGAAGGAGCATAAGAACTTGCTTGAAGCGGCATCGCGCTGGTCGGTCGAGGGCCACCTGGTTGTGGAGCGTGCGTCCAGCTCGGAGGAGGGTTCATCATGGTCATAGCACGTCCGTTGTTTTGAGCTTGTTGAGGTCCGTAACCCGACTGTTGGCTTGCTACGGACATGGGACGGTTCACGCCAAAGTTGACACCAAGATAGTCGCCAGGCTGTTGCTGGTTTTGTTGTTCCTGCTGCATCATACCCGGCGTACCAGGTGTGCCAGGCGTCTGCGGACCCAATTGCATGTTCTGCATCTGGAGCATATTCTGCATGAGCTGCATTTGCATCTGCATCATGTCCATAACCTGTTGGTTGGAACCGCCCATTGGCTGCTGCATTTGTCCCATCATAGGCATTTGACCCATACCAGCGAACTGCGGAGGAATCATCGGCACGGGAGGTGCACCACTTGGCGCATAGACTGATGGTGGCGCAAGATTGCCCATGGAGTTAGCACGCGGCATCGGAGGCATGTTCATGTTGGACGGCAGTGGCATGCTACCCATGGTGTTGAAGCCACCAGCAGCAGTGTTGGGGCTGCCTCGTCTTGCTGCCTTTGCTCGTTCTTCGGTTGCAATGACACCAACCAGACCTCCAGGGTGGCCCATGGATGGTGGTTGAGGCTGTTGCATCATGGGTGACACACCGAGCATGGAAGCACCTGAGCTGTTCAGCGCCAGTGATTCCCTTGTGCTCTGGTTAACGAGGCCCGCGCCAAAGTATGGATCTTGGGGAAGTCTTCTCGCAAACACAGGCAGGTTGCCTTGACCGGCACCGCCGTTGGCAATGGATCCTGCTACGGAGGTCCTTCGATTGTGAGCGTCGCCGTCTTGCCGTGTTGGTGGCCGCGAAGCAGTTGGAAAGCCGTGAGCTTGAAGGATACCCAGTGGGACATCGTCATCTTCATCATCGTCGGTCTGCTTGCCTCTGATTGTCTCCGGCGGGGGTTGACCGCCAATGCCTCCAAAGTGAAGTCCTATACTGGCTGGTGCGGTTGTGCCACGATCCATCGAAGGCCGCACAGTGGACGCTGCGGACGACGGCAGGTCGGAAGGACCTCCGCCAGTGACCTTCTTCATCTGCTGTCTGTAGACCGACATATTGGCCTCTTGTTTCCTACGCTGGCTCGCCAATCGCTTCACACGTTCCTGCTCGTCCTCATCGTCAAAGTCGTTGTCCGAGAGATCCTCTTCTTCGCTGTGCTCGGCGCTGCTCTCGTTGCCATGTCTCTGCAGTGCCTTGAACTGAGCAGGGGTCATCTTTTTCAGCGACCCGCTCCCCGTTCTCTGATGCACATCAGGCCTGACCGCCCGTGATGCAGGTCCCCTAGGCGATGCATCATACATTGATCTACCCTGTGTCCCAGATTTCCCTGCTCTTGGTGTGGTCGTACTGGACCCAGCGCTGAAAAGCGATCCTTCGACAGCACTATTCGGAGTGATGGCTCCAGGCCGTGAGGCACCTGATGTTTCCTGATCGGCAATCAGTACATTTCGTGCCGTGGCAGTGGAAGCTGAGGACGTGTTCGTGGTTGCTTTGGTCGATGCAGGGCTTGCTACGGGAGGATCCCGGAGCTCAACCCTTTTGACCCAGCGATCATCGTCGTTGATGTGGGTTTGATTAAGGAAGTAATCATTGTTCTCTTTGTTGCTCTCAACGCCATCGTCCATCACAGAATTGTAGCTAGAGATGCTCGCCCTCTCTGGGCCAGGAGAGGTGTAGCGTTCAGGAACGCGCGAGTAGCCCGACTTGGAGCCGCCAAGGAAAGCTTGGGTAATTCCATTTCCAACGGCTGGCCCAGGCGCGCTACCGTCGACAGTGTTCGGCGAGCTAAGGGCTGGACTATGCATAAGGCCGTCGTTGCTGCTACGGTCATCTTGCGAATATGGCGACGCGTTGTGTTCTTCACGAAGCTTTAGCGGGTTCGGCGAGGGTACGAGCGCGTTACGTGATAAAGTTCTTGGCGGAAACATTGGTTCAGACTCCTGTGTCTGCGTTAGCATGACAAAACAATGCGAATCGATCCAATACGCCTACCGTTCGGTGAAAGACTCCTACTGCCGGCGGAGGTGGTAGGTGAGTATCCTTTTTAAGGCTGTCAAACATGTTGCTAAAGTCATCGCTGCCAAAGTCCGGCGATGTAAGAGTCAGCTCCTGTTTAGAAGGCACAGCAGTGCTGGCGTAGCTACTCGTCGTCGTCGCTCGTTCCCGAGATGGGCTATGGCTTCGTGGCGCACTCCCTTGCGCGCCATTGTTGGTGTGTATAGGCACAGGCGGGGGAATATCTTTCGATGTTCTGCCCTGCTTGTTCCCAAATGATAGTGCACGTACTGCTCGCGAAGAGAACGATGGCGGCGGTGGAGGTGGCTCGTCCGCATAGGCTGAGACAGTTTGGTACATGCCCGTGGTAACGGCTTTGCGTATAGGAAATAGTTCTTCCTGCTGTTCGTGATGGTGATCCTGGTCTACGGAAGATGGTAGCGTCGAGGTCGAGCTGTGCCGAGCCGATGCTGAAGAACTCTCGTAGTAGCCGGAGGAGCCTGAATTGGTAGTCCCACCGCTGGCCCTAGTGCTCTCGGTAAGTGGCCACCCTGGCCTGGTGTTGTTTCTCGAGCTGTGCACCGACCTATTCGGCCCCAACCGCAAGTCGTCTGCCGACTTCCCTCTCAGCGCATGCAGCGGCGAGTTGAATGGCTTGCTGCTCGTCCTCTCTGGCCGTGCTATTGCGGTGCCATGTGCTGTTTTGCTCTTGTCGACTCTCTCCAACACGCGAAACGATGAGCCTTGCGCTGCTGGCGTGGGCGCTGCGTCAGCCTCGAAGTCGAGCGCGTGGGCGGAGGACTTGCGCCGGCCAAAGTTCTTCAGGTTCAGGCCTTTCGGCATGTAGCCGGTGTTGTGCTATGCAATCGAAGCGGAGGTCCTAGGAGACAGCGGAGGTCCGCTGCGGCGACTGAGCTATTAAGCGCTATCCTGCACTGTTTCTATCGTCCCATGCAGCTATCGATGAAGTCTTACGAGGATACAGGGGCGCCTCGTGGTCGTGTCACATACACAGATCGCTGGTCGCTCGACGTGTAGACAGGCTGCGGTGGGATCTCAATCTCTCAACGATGGGCGCACCAGTCCTGCGCCGCGTTGCGTCAGCGTCGACGTCCCAGGGATGTATATTACGACGGCGTTCGATTCGTGAGTCTGCCGACGATGCGTATCGTGAGTAGAAATGGAGTGTTGTTGTAATGATGCAGGAGATTGGCCTCGTCAGCGAAGCATGCAAAGATCCCGGAAGGCTTCTCAGGAACAGACCACCTCGAAAGAGCCGAGCTCTCTCAAGCGCGCAGCAGTTGTGGCGGGAACGCTACTCACGACACCCGATCGATCTGGCGAAAGGCACTCTATTCTGCCACGAGATGCAACAATAGTGAGATGGCAGGTGGCGAGCACACGGTACACTCATCGACGTTGAGATAGAGGCCGATGCTGCTGCTGCGGTATTATTCTGTGTCTTCGCTTGACGCATAATACATCCTAAGTAGCCAGACCACCCATGCACATTGCCCGTTTCTCGCCAATTGCTCATCAGGAGTATGCCTAAAATACGATTCACGCTTGGCCCCATCTATCCTGTGGGCTACATCCTCAGCCACATCAGGGCAAGCTCATCTGTGTGAGCATGCTAAGTTAAGCGTGGTAGACACCGTTGCATTTGATTCGCCCCCAAGATGATCTTTGCGGCAGGCCGCTTCCAATGTGCAATCAAGTACAAGCCTCTTCCTTAATCAATTCTCATTGAGACTTGCGTCGTCGGCTCTCCCGCTGCCCAGCGCTCTGCCACGCCGTACAGCCTGCATTCACTAAGTATTGCGTGTCGCTCTGTCTGCGACGAGAGAACGAGCACATCTGATGCCATTCATGTGCACGACCCGATGCAATTTCCCCACTCAGCAGCACTGACAAGATCCGTTGGGAGTGAGCTCTGCATGGAATCCACTATCAACGGAGTCGACGTCCTTTTCTGAGCGCCACGACCATGTCCTGCACGACGAATATGGCCGCCGCGCACGGGCTTAAGCACCTATATTTCTCCATTTGCTCTGGTCCAGCCGCCCTGTTTCTGCTTTCATGATGAGCTTGGCTGTCGCTGTCTATTGACGGGTATTCCTACAGCATATGACAACAGAGTAGCCAGTAACAACGTCGCTATGACAACTCGTGCTATGCCGGGCAGCTTCGTGTGGTCGGCCATCGGGCCATCGGGCCATCGATATAGGCTGAATCCTTGTACCGTTCCACATTGTCCTACGTTATTGGGCCACGAGCTTCGCCGCGTGCGTGTGCATGCACAACCAGAGCACATCGTAACGCAGCCCATAGTGTCGGATGTGACGATGGAGTGTCGAGACGTCGTGCAGATTATTGCGTTAGACTCTCGCTCTGATACAGAGCCCAAATGCCAGTGTTTTGTTGTTGCTTGAGCAGCCAGCTTGGCATGCCTCAGGCGTGCAAGAACCCAAACGGCGTCAGCCAAGATCGTGATCTAAAGGATGACCGTATCCTGAAACAAAATTTCCTTCCGGTACGAACGAGACGCCATCATGCCGAACCAGCACCACTCCCGCTCTTGGCCTGTGGCTGGAGAACAGCTTCTGTCTTTGAACTTGGCCTTACGTATTCGTGAAACCGCGCTCTCACGTGCATCAACCTGCATGTGAAAGACTGCTGAAACCACAGCAAGGCCCGCGGACTAGCGAGAACCACCAGCCCCGCCGATTGCATACCACGTCGAGTCCGACCAACGACATACTATCACGAAACATCCTTGTCGATGGCATCCCACGCACCGGGCGGCATAAACCAACGCGCCCAACTCGGCTTTGCCAAATCCACTGCCTACGACTCTTACCGGCCCTCCTACAGCAGCACCATCGTACAGTTGCTGCTGGAGAAGACTGGCGCAGCAGGAACTAAACATGCCACAATCCTCGACCTCGCAGCCGGAACAGGCAAATTCACGGAATGCCTCGCCGCTCGACAGGAGCAGTTCGAAATCATCGCTGTAGAGCCTCATGCGGATATGAGAGCCGTGCTCGCCGCCAAGAAGCTACCCCGTGTGACTGTCGTCGACGGCACAGCAGAGCATATGCCAGCAGTGCAAAACGGGAGCGTAGACGCAATCTTCGTAGCACAGGTAGGTCTCCTACCCCATCTCATATCTCCTTCTCTTACCTCTCCTGTCACCAGGCCTTCCACTGGTTCTCCACCCTTCCCGCCCTGCAAGAACTTCACCGCGTGCTCTCCCGACACGGCGCTCTGGCCCTAGTCTGGAACGTCGAATCCTACAACAACTCGAAGGACCATAAATCTCCAACTTCATGGGAACAAAAGCTCCATGATCTAACATGGCAAATCTCCAACGAAGTAGGCGATGAAGAACCCCGTTTCCGCCACCTGCAATGGCGCAAAATCTTTGATGAGCAAGTCAAGAAAACACCTCTTTCCTTGCTCATAGCCTCAGACGTCCAACTGTTCTCGCTCCCCATCGCCGAGGAGACCGAGACATTTGAAGTGACTTTGAGTGTGGAGGCGTTGTGGGAGAGGTACAGTACTTTGGGCCATATTGCTGCGCTTGAGGCAGGGAAGTCGGAGGAAGTGCGGCAGAAGTTCTTGGAGATATTGGATGGCGCGGAGAGGGATGGCGAGGGGAAGGTTGCGGTGCATGGGGAGACATATGCGGTTTGGACAAGCAAGATTCCGGACGAGGGAAGGACAGGGGATGAGGTTGTGGAGGATCTGGAAAGAAGGGAGGAGTGAAGTCTTGAGTGCTGCCATGCTGTTGCATACAATATTATGTGAGCCTGAACGCTCATGCTTAGCTGGAATAGCCCTAGAGGAACCACAAAACGCTGCTAATTAGACACATGTACCTGAATCTGCGTGCCGGAAACTCATGAAAGCCGGCCTCGCATGGCAGAAACGCTTCACAGGCGCGCCTGAGCCGTAGACGGATTCTGACCTCTTGGAGACGAACCATGACTTTTTGCCGCTCTGACGGGACCGAAAGGGATAAAACAGTGTCGATGTCTCCCAATATCGCGGGTCATGGGGCACAGCATAGCCTCGCCACTTCGGAGACCCAATGTACAACGCGCTGGCGACCTTACAATTCTCCGCCCAAGGTGCTACCGGACAGTAGGAAGGCACATGCTTGACGGCGTTGGTCTCAATCCATTCCAGAATACGGTCGTGCTTCTCCCAGCAATATCTGTGCACACAGCCGGGGCGGGCTCCCGTGCGACCGTTGTGCAATGCTGTGGCCAGACCGTTCCCGATCGACACCTCATACTCGTCGTCATCCGTCTAGAATGCCTCCATGGGTATCCCGGTGTGACTCGGTGTCTCAATGTAATCCCACGACATTATGATGATGCTGCGTCTGCCGAGATGTACATAACTACCCGTGTGTCAGTGAGTCACGGCGCGACCTTGCCAGCCTGGAGCTCTGGCGACAGCAGTGTGATGACTTACCGTTATTTCCTCTTACAAATGCGTCACCGTAGTTTCGCCTGAGTTTGCCTTCGACGTATTCCTTGGTGTCTTCCAGTGCAATGTTCATGTAACCGTCGACCGACTGCAGTTCTCCTGTTCGAGGCTCAGCATGTGTGGCTTTCGTGGGGATGCCTTTTGTAACGAAGTCATGACATACCTTTGTATACCACGCCAGAGTTCAGCTTGACCGTGACCGGAGCACCGATGATCTCGCTCAGAAAGCCGCTTGGGTCGCGAGCATCAGCTTCGCCATTTGGTGCGATGTCTTGTTCGGCGCTCATGATGAAAAGGGCGGAAGGAGATGTGTTGATGCTTGCCAGAGAGATGGAGAAGGTATGGTGCATGTGGAGGAAGTTGTCGCCGACCACAGTGGTCAAAAGTCGTGGTCAGGAAATCTTCGAAGAACGAACGACCTTTTTCGCTTCATGAATCACAATACCTCGACAGTGGCACATACCAAGATGAAGCTCTTGACGCTCAACTTTCTGACATGCGCTCGAAAGACGTGCAAGTCGTCGCCCGCGGCGTTTCCACTCCACCCAAAAGAAGCAGAACTGGAGCAGATCGAGATGGATATGAATCCACTCTTTATCACGAACATGCTGCCAAGACTTGACTGGGAGGCAATCAAGACACTGACGCAGGAGGTCCGTGAATGCAATTGACAGTGAATTTGTAGAGTTCGCTGACACATCGAAGCTTGGCTTGCCAAATCTCCCTGCAGACACTCCAGCGACAGAAGAACTCACCGCCGAGGACGGTGAGCCTTCACAGACTCTGAAAGACTTACACACGTTGCTCATGGAGACGAGTATCGCGAGTGGTAAGCTGGCGTGTGGCAACTGCGGCCATGAGTACGCTGTCAAGGAAGGCATTGCGAACTTCTTGCTGCCAAGCCATATGGTGTGAGGCCATCACGGACGGCTGAATGAGAACGACGCCACGCAGATGCTCTTATCGTTGCAGCTCACCGCTTTCTGTCAGTGGCGCATGGCCGTATGGTGGCCAGAATCCTGACGCTCTCCCAACCGTGTACGCAGAAGGATTGATTCTCGTCGACGTGCAGCCTGAGACATCCTCGCGTGGGCTATGGTTATGGAGCAGGGACTTGAACCGCAGCAGCGGCTCGACAACGTGGAAGACCTGACACGGAGCCAAGACGACGTGTATTGTTTGCCCACTTTTTGGACCGACTTGACGAGGTCCAGACGCAGAAGCGCGAGATCGAAACCAGCAGAGTTACCACGCTAGAGAGCAGCTTAGAACGATACTACCGCACAATGTGCTTCACGCTCATTGAATAACCTAAGCGCAGTACCTCTTCGTCACTCGTTTCTTACCTCGTGCGCTTGAGCAAGTCGCTGCAGGATGGAATCGGAAGCTTGCGTGCACAATTGCACAACGCTCGAGCCTTGCAAATCTAAGGAAGAAGAGAGTGGTACAAATCACCGCGGCATGCTTGGAGCAGTGGCAGCACACTGCTGGTGACACTGTAAATATTATGCTGTACCATCACTCGGTCCAGGCGCGGGGTACTGAACAACGAAGGGAGTCAACGACATGAGCAACGACAACTGCACCGAGAGCATCCAGATTTGTTTTCGCAAAGCGCCAGGCACGGGCATTACGAAGGAAGATTGGCACGCAGGAATGGTACCAAGTAAGTGCGGTGTGCCATCCAGGTAGAACAAGAAGTCTTTCAACCATCATGCGATGTTAGCCCCATGCTATTTATATCGGCCCCAAAAGCATGCCATGAGATGACAATCCAAGACAACATGACGAACAAACACGAACTTGTACGGCTTGATGAGGGCGATGCAGGTTGACACCTTAAGCTTCTACAATCACTGATTCAAGCACCATCACCAGACCCACCAGGCAATACGAGAGAAGCCATCGCTGTAGTCAAGAATTTCCTCGCTACTTCTCGCCCTCCAACCAAAACGATATGCCTCCAGCCGAATCCCCAAGTCTCATCAGCTCACTACACAGCAGCAAAGACCCATCCTAAACAGCCCGCAGCATCATCTTCATCGCCCATATCGACCAAGTCCCCGTCATCGATGGCACCTCAATGGCAAGAACCACGCCTACTGCGCCGACATCGAGAAGGGTTTCGTCCACGGCGGCTCAGGCGTGGCCATGGAAGCCGGCATAGCAGCCAGCATTGTGCGAGATTATGCGAGGGAAGTGTTAATAAGACATTGGAGGAGTTCCCCAGCGCGAGGTATAAGGTGCATGAGAACCATTTGCATGTGGCTTAGCTGGAGCATAAGGTGACCGACTCACTGCAGAAGAATACGGAGGCTGTGGGAAGTGTCGAGCCTGTGCCGATCGATCCGCTCTCGGCTACGGACTGTAAGCATTGTAGAAGGTATGGTGTGCCTGCTTGTGCATATGGGCCGAGCCCCGTGGGTATGGCGGAGAGGGATGAGAGATTTGGTGTTGAAGAATTCTTGCATCTGGTCATCGTGCATACACTGACTGCGTAGGACTATCTGGGAAGTGCTAGCTTGTTTAGCTGTACCTCAGAGTCTTCGTCGTTCGCGTATGCATATGTGTCTCATCATGACAGCACCTGGCACCTTTGCGGCTGGAAGTCAAATCGTCCACCAAGCCGAATCAGCATACAGGTTGATCTTCCATCATGCTTCCCTCATAGTCTCCTGGTCCCGATCCTACTTTTTGCCGCTTGGGTTGTAGTTGCTGTTGCCGGCGCCGTCGTTGTAGTAGGTCGAGCCGTTTGGGTTGCTGTAGTAGTAAGAGCCGTTGCCGTTACTGTAGTGGTAGGAGTTGGAATTGGAAGCGGACGAGCCATAGTCTCGTGAGCAGTAGTGATTGCCCTGTTAATATGTCAATGCTGTGCTTCGCTGTTGTGCAGTCGCATCGCTCAGCCTTCACCACGTACCTGCGAGTTGGTGCCGCTGGAGCTGACAGTGTAGCCACTGTTGCCGGAGCCGGAGCCAGAGCTGGACGTAGAGCTATTCTTGGAAGACATTGTTGTTTGCTTGGTGGTATTTGACTGTCGGCAAGAGGCGTTGTATGCTTGATCTTGTTCGGCTTCAAGTTTTCGCGGGAGTGCTGAAGACACGGAGGGTGACAGACGAGGGCAGATGGCCTTCTTATAGTTTCGGCCTCACCGCTCGTGCTTGTCCCATATGCTCCTGGTAGCAAACAAACGATGGAAGGGACCGGAAAGCATTCACCTCGGACTGGGCAAGACCCCACGCCCCGCTTTGCGGATCGACCAGGCACATCCCAGTGTATTTACACAGGTTCCTGCATCCGTGAGACGCGCCCTGGCCCCTGAGTGATGTTCTGGGTATGAAGCAAAGCAAGCTTCCGTGCTGTCGACCATAACGCGGCAGATGTTGCTCTCGCTTCAACGTGCACAAGCAGACTTCGGAATGGAGCCATCATGTCTTGTATGCTCTGGCACTGTCATCTTCTGAATTGCCAGGCTCGATACGTAGTTAGAAGTTGTAGAACAGATCGGGGCCGTAAATCGGAGAAGCCAAAGACGACGACCTGACGCGACGACGCCATTCGTTTTTGGACAAGGCGGTGAGGCACGAAAATGACACGCAGTCATCCGACTTCGCTTCACAACATCCTCGTCTCTAAGACACGCGGGATATCCGGTCAGCGTGGAAAGTGTTTTCAGTGGTCTCAAAAGGAACCCCTGAAGTGTACGACTTGCCTCCGCAAGCTAGAGCGACGGTCCAATGCATGCTTGTGCTTCCTGGACGAGCCTCCTCCGAGCACATTGGATGGGTGCTTGCAGCTTACGATGTCGAAGCCTTGGCCAGGGAGAGCTCAGGAGGGCTTTCCATGCTCCAATATGTCTACCAAAGGGACACAGTTAACTGGACAGAACATGAAGACGCGATTTTACGGAAAGCAAAGGCGGACGGAAAGCATTCAGAGACGGTTACGAAGGATTTGCCTGGTAGAACTCGCCACGCGCCCAATTCCAGGTGGAAGCGGTTGACCATCTCACATCCGGATTATCAACCGCAAGTGCGGGAGCCTTGGACGGCCGAAGAGGCCGCTCGGATTCTGGCTGCGAGGGCTGCGGGAGTCTCCTTTAGGATTTTGGGTGAACGGAAGGTACTACAGCTGCACCGGCTGCATCGAGCAATGCAATGTCACACTCGGCTCAAATACCAGAGTCCTCTTGATGGAAGCTCAGTCCCATCTTGTCCCAACCGGCACAGGTCTTCTCAGTGTCCTGCAATGGACCGATACTGCCCAAAATCTCATCCTGTCGCTCGATGATCTGCAGCGCGAGTCCAGACGAAGCATGCCAGGCAATATGGCAATGTCTGCACACAATGTCAGCCACTTACGGAACACGGATAGCCGAAAACAGCAGACACTTACACAAGCCAAATCCCAGGATTGTCGAGCTTGAACGCCAAAGCTAAATACCCGCCGCCATACAACAGCGCAGTATCTCGGCGCGTTGGATTGTTCACCTGGTTCACCGGGATTGTGCCATTGAACGCCGAATCGACCTGCGCGAGAATGACAAAGTCGTGGCCATGCAAATGGATCGGATGCGCGGCGGGGACTTTCTGCTTTCCATGAATGTTCTGGATGTTGCTGCCGTCAATGATCAGGTAGACGAAACCATTGTTCCAGGCATGGTTCGTGTAATTGACACTGGCCTGGTAGGAGTCGTTCCAGTGAGCCTGGTTGTTGACGTTGAGGATACTTGGACTGGAGTAGTTCAAGAACAGCGGATCGTCTTTGATCTCCCATCGGTAGGCGCCGTGAGTGGCTTTGGTATCGAGAGAGGCGACAAAGGAGTAGTCGTTGCGGAGTGCCTCGTTCTCGATTTCTGAGGCGTTCCACTGCACTATAGGTCGTAAGCTCGCCATCGGCTCGTCTGCGCAGGTTTCCTGTTCCGTGTGTGCCTCGGTGACGGGTGTTGCAGTGCTGCTGGCATTGTATCGGATGATTCCCGTCTCCTCGTTGTCTTGCGCAACGTTGCCGCAGCCACTTGCAATTCGAGTCCGGATCCAGTAGTCACCAGTTGGGGAGAGCTGGTTGCCTTTTGCCTTTGCAGTCACGATCACCTGATATCGTTGCCCTATGCAGCGTGTTAGTATTACATATTCCTTGTAGTAGAGAACGAGACTTACCAATAGCGATGAAGATCGCATCAGTTGTGTAAGGCTTGATCGGCACCAGATCCGCCTCAATGACCAGGAGATCATGATCATCAATAGTAAAGATGAACATCGCATCCGCAGAAGAATTGATCAGCTGCAGCAAATACCTCTTTCCCTGCTGGAAAATCCTCTGATACAACCCACCCGCCTTCCTCGAACTCAGCGCATTTACATCGACATCATCCTTAAAACACCTCTTGTCCGGATCGCAACAGAACGTCCTGTCCATCCCCTCCTTACAAGCCGTCCTCGTGGTATTGCACCCACTACAACAATACGGATCCAGAGCCGAGCACTTGTAGCTCGAGGTCCCGCCAAGCAAAAGACTGCAACCCATGGTTTAGTCACACACACAACTGCAGATATCTGCCAGGCACTCTCTCACCTATCCCCGATCGGAATGCTCCCCGCCAAATCCTGCTGGAACGCAATCGACGTATTCTGATGGACCCAATCCTGCATCATGATGGGCTCAAACGTCTCATCCCACTCCGCACTACTGGGTCCATATATCGTCAGAGGTCCAGCAACGCCATCGGAGTACTGCGTTTGGTAATGGCTATGATACCACGTATGCCCGTACTGATCGGCGCGGAAGCGATACCTGGCCAACGTCTCAGCAGATACAAGAGGCAGGGCTTTTTCTGTGACTTACGTATATGTCTCGCCAAAGGCAATGGGACATTGGGTCACGCCGTTGACGCCGTCGGAGAGAGTGGTGTTGAGTTGGCGGATGCCGTGCCAGTGGATTGTGGTGCCGAGGTTGGGGATGTTGTTGGTCCTGCAATGGTAAGTTGAGGCTGAAGTGATGTGATGGGCAGGCGATGACGTACACGTGCACAACGAGATTGTCGCCCCAGCAGGCTTGGAGGTGGGGACCTGGGTAGGTGTGGTTAAAGACTTGGCCCAGGGGCTTGAGGTAGCCATCTGGGGCGATGGGGTCTACGCTGACTTCGAGCCAGTACTATGTAATGTCAACTCAACCTAATCGTCCCGCTTCTCGATAGGAATGCTCACTTCTCTAGTTATGCCGTCCGGGGCGAACTCGTCCCCTGGCAAGTCATACTCGGTGTGAATGTCATAGCGAGTGTGCTTCCTAGTGGGACCTTTGAGCCAGCAGCTTCTATCGTTTTTACTGTTGCAAGCAGTGTAGCCTGCCATGGTAGGATACGAACAGGTAAAGTCGGTGCCTTCCACTTGGAAGGATACGCCACTTAACGCCGACACTTCGTGGATACTACCAGTATCATGAGGGATGTTTAGTGGCTGCTGTTGCTGCATAGAATGGTAGCCTTCCAGCATATGAGCTGAGCCAGCGAAGTGAAGCAAAGCTTCCCAACATGAGTTGAAGAAACCCATGGTGATGGATGAAATGGAGGTCAAGAAGAATTGTAGAACGAAGACGCGTAAAGCTTAAGTGTGCTCGAGGTCTTCCGCATCAGCGGCTTCGCTTCAGTATGGTCTACTCAGCTGAATGCTTATCGTGAGGGCGCATCCTCAGCGGCTGAGATGAGGGATAACGATCTTATTGAAACGAAGGTGGCGTAGGTCAAACAATGGTACTTATGCATGGCATGGCTCACTCGATTTTCCCAATCCCGTCAAAGCGGGAATCCGTTGACCATGTACCTTCCAAGGCAGCAGTACCAGAAATACATGAAGTCGCCAGTGTCCTGGTTCCGGTGATGGATGATAGCAGTATTGCAGCAGGGAAGCGCGATCACTGCCATACCGGTCAGATTAACCAGGGATTATCCTTGCCCTGCCCATGCCAGCAGCCCTGCCGTTCAGCTGGAGAAGGCTCTCAGTGGCGTAATGTGACAAAGGCTGCGGTACGAGCGCGACGGCCACGCGAGGCCTATGGTAGCATGGCATGTCGGCAGCACGAGCAGGTCCTTTGTGCAGTTGCCGTACAGAGCAAGGCACAAATAGCAAGCCAGCACGTCTTAAAAACGTGGGTCGTATCTTTTCAGTTCTTGCTCTTGTGTTTTCGAGGCATCGCAAACTGAGCTGTGGTCGAGCAGCCCATACCGTAATGCGGATGGGAGATCCTTCCCATATAATGACTTATGTACGGGCGACAGCCTCTTGATTTGGGGAGCGACGACGAATTGGATTGGCTCCAACCCTCGTGCCTCGCCTAGGAACGGAGGCGTTATGCTGGTCGTAAGGGATTGTACGATGCTGAACGTGAGGGGTGAAGCTGACTGTCAGCCGTCGTCACACGACATCTGGGGGAGCAGCCCTCTTTATCCTGTGTAGGTTACGCGCCGGCAATGCCGAGAAGCTTACTACGACGATATTACCTTGCACCGTCCGGGAAGATGTGTTGAAGACGCAGTTTGACAGCTGGGATGGAGAGATTAATGTAAATGAAGTAGAAACGGGGATGCATTTATCTCACATGCCAGCAGGCCCTATAACCATACTAACCATACCTAGACAGAACATCAGCGGCCTGATATGATCTCTGCCGAGCATATTGCAAAAACACCAGCAAGCCCTTTCTGTTTGCGTTGCAGTCTTTATCGCTCTCCGAATCACTGCAAGGAGCACTACTTCCTTTCATATGCAGCCGGGTTGATGTAATCCCTCTTTACGCCGCTGTATGGCATTGGGGCCGTCTGAGCATCGGCACACCCATGTTGCTGCGACTCCCGCCACTCAGCTTCTGCATCGATGGGCTGGCCGATTGGCCCCCAAGGGTCTGTATCGTACTCTCCCGGTGTGACATCTCGCTTCATGTTCTGGTACCAAGCTTCATCCCAATGTGAGCGAAGTCGCTTCGAGATCGAAGGTACAACAGCGGCCGGAGACCTGCTCTGCGCGTGGCCAATGATGCGATCATGCAACTCATTCGTCATCGGATTGAAAGCCTGGACGTTGCCCCAAGGTGTTGTGTTGAAGTCTTTGAAGGATGGCTGCGAGTATCCAACAGCTCTCTTCGGCTTCGATCGCTCTGTAGGTAGCGTGTCGTTCCAAGCAGTTGTTTGCGCTCCGAGCGAATCTGATGTAGGCAGCAAAGCGGCATCGCTTCTAATCTCCCTGCGCAGTACGTCGGCTTGCTCTTTGAAAACTTGCCACAGCTCGTATTTGTCGAGGTTGTCGTCATCTTCTGTTATGATCTCTTGTCTCGCCAGTGCGAGGAGCGACGCCACGAAGCACTCTTGGAGGAACGCGAATGAGAAGTTGTTCGTGATCCGCGCCATCGCTGGGCAGAGTTTTTCTGGGAACGAAATCTCTGGCTTGTGCGAGACCTTCTTGCGCCAATACTGAAAAGGTCATATCTGTTAGCCTTATTGTCTCGAAAGTAAGGGTAGAAGCCATATGCCTTCTGATGTCTCAGAGATCTTCGGGATGACTTCTGTACATAGCCTCACCTGGCAGTACAAAGTCCTTTCGTGCTCATTGGGCAAGGGAAATAGGTACTTCCTGTCGAACCTGCTTGGTCTGGACGTCAATCCAGGATCCAATCTGTCTAGAAAGTTAGTCGATCCGACAACGAAGAGACCGTCGTTGTTGGCCAAACCGTCCATTTCGTTGAAAAAATAGGATCTGGTTTGCGGATTCACAATGGTCTCTATGTCTTCCAGAACAAGCATGCACGGACTGAGCGCCCGTGCTTGTGAGAAGACTTGTCCGATGTTGTACACGTATGGCGCGCTTTTCACGTAGAGTGTTGGAATAGGGTGTTGGCGCTGGAGCAGCGTGTGCATCAAAGCCTTGATGCTGATAGTCTTGCCGTTGCCCGGAGGGCCCCAGAAAAGCAACCCGCGCTTCCAAGGCACGCCAAGGTCATCGTAGACATCCTTCGAGTCGAAGAACTTGCTTGCGGTCGATACCAACTCATCTTTCATCTTCTCGTCCAAAATGACCTTGTCCCAACTTGCCTTCTTGACCTCTTGAAAGAGAGCCTTTGACTGCTGCCAACGCCCATCGTAAATCCAGACCACATCGTTGAGCAGCCAGCCACCAACAGCCTTGATCAGGGCATCTGTGGCCTTCGAAGGGCCAAGCTTGTGCTCGCCGTGTTGACGTTCCTTCAGAACGTACTGAACGCCGTTGACTGTGTAGAAGATGTAGTCTTCGCCACTCCATTTGTAGTGGTATCTTGCAAAGTGCACGGCTTCGGCAAGCGAACCACTTCGAGCGCTAGGTGATGGTCCGGTATAGCCGCGCCAGCTTGCAAAAGAGTCCGTGTCCTTGTCGAGCTCGGCTGTGGCGAACCCAGAAGCAGCGAAAGCAAGAAGTGGGATGTTGGCCGCAGGGATTCCGGTCACGATCATAAGCGGAAACTCTTCACGGAGCTTCTGGATGTACTGGAGGTCGTGATCAGCAGACTTGGCTGAAGTGAGGTCGAGCACTTGGTCAAACAGACGGAATGAGCCGGTCGTCTCTTTCTGCTCCTCCACGAGCGTGAAAGGCTCGAGGTCGGCCATCACGAGGGTGGACAGCGTTTTCTGCGAGGGGACTAGCTTGCGGGAAGGCCGTCTGTCAGCGAGCGAGGAGTGTGTGCATTAATTACGTGTACAAATGGCAAGAATCAAGGATCGAAGGTGTGTTTACCGAGGCACGCCGAGTGTCCCGATCGGCTTGCTTCGCCACAATGCTCACTGGCGGCAGGTGCCACACAGTGTTGATGCCTGGGAAGGAAGGAGCCCTCGGAGGAAGGAAGGAAGGAAGGATGTGGAGCCGCCGGGATGACCCGGACGTGACCTGTTCGCGCCAACCACGCGTCATGATCGATCCTTTGTTCTTTCCTACTCCATCAACATTCCCAGGCTGACACCACGAACAACATCACGATATCATGACCGCAGGAGTGAGGACCAAAAGTCCAAAGGACGGACGAGGCCCGAGCAGCTGCTGTTTATTCTCCTTCAACAACGAGTTCGCTCCTCTCGACTCATGAGGTCAGGTCAACGACAGCCGGCGGGTGGGCTTCAGCCAGGAACATGCCTGCGAAGCTAATCTCAGTTCGCGAGCTACATTCAACACAGGACGATACATTGCAACCGACTGCGCGTAGTTGAACCGAGGCACGCCAACAGAGGATCAAGGAGACTTGCTGGCCTAGGACTTTATTGTGGAAGGGGGACCAGCCAACGTTGACCAGAGAACCGTCGATCGTGAGCATGAGTCGAGCTTTCGATACTAAACGCAGCTTCAAACGCAGCATATACTTGCATCTACCCTGATGGCAGTTACCAGCCTCTTTCTTCGACGCCCAGAAGCACCCGATAGGGTATCAGCACGACCTGACTTAAACTTCGTCCTGCCGATAGCCGGACCGAGACAATCATGAAGTGTTATATTGCTCAGGCATGCGCATCCGCTGAATTCACCTCGTAGGTAGGTGCCAGACAGAGCAATGTTGCACTTTTCGCTCTATACCACTCTCGCTTTACTGGCAGTTTCAGTCGCCCAATTCCCACCAAGACCCTGTTGGGACGATGTGATTCGTTCCCGCTTTAACGACAATGTCACCATCAGCTACAAACAGGTTCCAGTATGTATCATCAAGAGCAGCACCAGAGCGCAGCTGATCGCAGGAAAGGGCTCGATATGTGAGACAACTCCGGATGTACGGTCATTCTCGGGCTACGTTCATCTGCCCCCCAACGCCTTAGCAGATCTAGGGGTCAAGAACCAGACCTGGCCCATCAACACTTTCTTCTGGTTCTTCGAGTCGAGGAAGGATCCAGTCAATGCTCCTTTGATCATCTGGATCAATGGAGGACCAGGATCATCGTCTTCTGGCAGCCCACTCGGCTACAACGGACCATGCCGCGTTCATCCTGACGCCAATTCCACCTACCTCAACGACTGGTCGTGGAACAACGAGGCCAATATCATGTACATTGATCAACCAGTGCAGGTTGGTCTATCGTACGACACTCCGCAGAACATCAGCTATAATCTCATCAACGGCAACGTCACGATCTTGAACGAAACGACTGGAATCCCGGCACAGAACACTACCCTTTCTGTTGGTACTTGGCCTAGCACTGACACTTACAAAACTTCGTATAGCTCGGTCAACTGCGCGTATGCATTATGGCACTTCGCTCAGGCATGGTTCCAAGAGTTTCCAGAGCACCGCACTACTTCCCTCAGTCTGTCAGGCGTCTCGTACGGTGGCAAGTACGCCCCCGCCATATTCAACTTCTTTGAGGAGCAGAACGAGCGGATACGCAACAAGACCTGGAGCGTGGAAGGGGAGCAATACATCCTCCCTCTCGATACCCTCATCATCGAGAATGGCTGTATCGATCTCCCCGGATCCTGGTTCTCGTACCCAATCATGGCCGTCAACAACACGTACGGCATAAAGGATGCAGTGAACCAATCCACCATCGACCTAATGCATGAGAATCTGAACAAGAAAGACGGCTGTCTCGACCAAGCCTACAAATGCGGAAACATGTCCCTACAATATGATCCACACCTGACCGGTTTAAACGAAAGCGTCAACACCATCTGCCGTGACGCCGGTAGCTATTGCGATGAACAAGTTCAACGATTATGGGACGTCTCCGACCGCAGCTATTACGACATCACAGTACCAGAGTCCCTCTCTCGAGAACCGCCTTTCTTACAAGCCTATCTCCAACGACCCCACGTTCAAGAAGCCCTCGGCATGGCAGTCAACTGGACCTCTGTCAGTCCTTGGGTTTCTGAAGCCATCTCTGGCCGCTTCGGTGATTTTGGCCGTCCAGGCTGGATTCAGAAGTTGGCGTATCTGCTTGATCGCGGTATCAAAGTCGCTTTAATATATGGTGACAAGGACTATTTGTGTAACTGGATTGGTGCTGAAGCGGTATCGCTCGCGATCAATTATACTCATACCGAGCAGTTCCACGCCGCAGGCTATGCACCGATCATCACGAACTCTTCTTACATTGGTGGGCAAGTTCGTCAGTATGGAAATTTGTCGTTCAGTCGAGTTTATCAAGCTGGGCATCCCGTCTCGGGCGAACAACCTGAGACGGTGCAGAAGATGGTGATGCGGCTTATCAATAACGAGGATGTAGCTACCGGGACCGTACCAGTTACAGCCGAGGATGGGACGGTCTACAGTTCCAAAGGACCGAAAGATGTGTTTGATGTGAAGAATGAGGTGAATGACAGTTGGAAGGGCATTCTGCAGGTCTGTTACTTGTTTGACGTGAATCAAACTTGTACAGACGAGCAGAAGGAGATGATTGGAAATGGAACGGTGGAAATCAAGGAGTACATGATCGTTGACAGGAACTCCACGATGAGGTATCCGGAGGTTGTTGGGAATGATGTGTTCAAGAGTGGAAGTAGCATGGGCGTATAAGAGCACATATTGTACTGTGGCGGCATGGATCTGGCATCCATCATACACGATGATCAAACGTATGGAATTAATCTTGTCTAATGGTTCCTTCGCACTTGCTGCTAAAGCATGGCTTGTCCTCAGAGCATTAGCATGACTCATGTAGTCCTCAAGACTGCTGTGGAGATACATCAGTTCGTGTTCTTGGAAAATAGCTGCTGATCACTAGCCTACTGCATACCATATCGCCACGGCTCAGACATCGAAGGGCGCGACACCGTAGTCCATCTGGACAGACTCTTGCGCCAACACCGCATCAGCGTTGCGAAAGAAATACCGCCCAGGAGAGCCAGCCTATTGTGCATGCCGAATGAGTTTCTCGGCCAGATAAATGGTTATTATCTGCGACACCATTGTTGCCAACGACCATGGTAGCATTTGCCCACTCGAAGGCAAAAGGTCAGCATCGATGTCTCGCCACTATGGTCGACTTGCGAACGAACATATCGCGTTGCTCAGGAAGTTTTCTTCAAGGACTATACTCTCCGCATTAGGATAGATAGGACCTACTTCAGGAGGAAGACGAGGAATCGCGGGCACGCGTTGGCGAGGTGGAGGATGACCACATCAACTCCTGGACCGACTGGAGTAGACTGTGTAGATAGGACGACAAAGGCGGCACGCGCCAGGAAGACCGTTATGAAGCGACGGGTGGGAGCCAGTGGCTTGAGGCAATCAGTTATGGCGCCCTGCCCAACTGGGATAAGGACCTGTGACCAGCATGGTTATGTAGAGTTAGCCGCAAAGGGCTCCAATATATACGAGCGAGATATCTTTTCCCGATCGTGGTATCAGGTGCTCTGCAGTGTATGTAGCGATCTAAGCTGAATGCCATCTTGATAGTGGACGTGTCGACAATGTGATAGACCATTGGAGGATAGGAAGCGGCACAAAGCAAGAATGCTGCTGAGCCCGCGAGACGAAACACCACGCTAGTCTCAATGCGCTTACTCTCGGATGCGCAGACCTCAATCGACGCAATGGACTTTCATGCGCACGGCGGACTCGCTTTATCAGTCAAGAACATCAACCTCATCGAACCAAAGACCTCGCCGAAATCCCAAAGAAAACGACCAGAGCACCCAAGAGCCCCAGAGCCAAGTCCACCAACTCAGCACACCCACCCACTACCTCTCTCATCTTTTTTTCCACCACCCTCGCCACAATGCGAACAATAACCTGGGTAAAGATGGCCGCAGCAGGCGGAATCTGCTGCATCGGCGGGCCAGCACTAATCTACTACGTAACCCCCACAGAAGAAGAACTCTTCATGGTATGCGAACACGGAGCGAACAATCCCTCCCGCCCCCCCCCCCTCCTTGTCTCCATTCTTTGATAATGATTTTTCTTTTTTGGGGGGAAACAGAAATACAACCCGGAACTGCAACGCCGCTCTCTCGAGCGCAGGAAAGAAAAACAAGAAGAGTTTGACACGTTTGTGACGAATTTGAAAAAATATAGTCATACTGACAAACATAGTGAGTTCATCGCGAGCAATGGGGGCGGGGATCTTGCTGACGCGGGGGTTTTTCATTAATAGTCTGGGCGGAGTGGGAACAGGATGTGGAGAAGCAGAGGAAGGCGGGGGTGGTGGCGGAGTTGGATCGGAGGAGAGCTGCTGAGGCGGAAGCGGAGGCGAGGAGGGCGGAGATCAAGGGCAGTATCAAGTGATGGGAATGCTTCTTCGTGCCGGCCTGATGGGCGTGCGACTGTGTACGATGCTTTTTGAGACTTGCCGTTGGAAGGTGATGCGGAACATCATAGCGCGCGATGTGGGAGTGAGGCATGCACGCACTAGGAGTGCTTTTGAGTCGATATGGTATATGGTATGTACAAAAGATCAACCCCGCTTCAGTATCATAGTTTGCTCAGACTAGATGCCGCATATCTAACCCGTTAAGAACACCCGCCATGGGCTGGAAGGTTGTCACGCATAGCTCCGCCATGTATGTATTGCGGAGAGTTTTCGTAGATCCACGCCTCATCGAGCATTTCCGACCAGCCCTTTACCTCTCGATCCGGGTGAGTTCGCTGTGTGACTTTGTCTCTTGCTTTCGAATTCTTTCAACGTCCTGTCGCGAATCTTGCAGAGCATCGGATGGCGCTGGGGTGGTGTTAAATCGCTGGCCTTTGCTGTAATGATGAAGCTGTTCCAGAACAGCCTGAAGATTGTTACGCTCTTTCTTCCTGATGCATGTTCTCGAATGTGCCTGGCAGATTGTGCGAGCGGGCTGCTTCTTAGATGAACGCGCAAAGACTGGCAGTGGCGTCTGTGATGCTTCGATCGCTTGGTCGTCGTTGCCGTGGTCAAGTTAGAGTTGTGGTATGTGTTGCTGAAGTGGGGACTAACAGTAAGTAGTTGCGCAAGAAGATGAAGTGGCAAGTCATGGTGACTGGAAGACGAGACGGTGACAGGGCGGGTGTCTTCGGGACATCTCCGAGCCGGCATACGATAAAACATAGTGAAGTCAAGCTTGTGAAGCCTGGACATGGGCTGACTGAAAGCCTGTCAGGGCAAGCTCAATCATCCACATCCCAGACACTTTTCTCGAAGAACGCTACGATCTGCCTCGCATTCTCCTTTCCTATGAACTCGGCCAACTTCTCCTCTCTTTCATTTGCCACGTCCTGCACATTCGCGTACTCAATAATGAGCTTATTCAGCGCTTTGCTCGTGACACCCGGCACGCATCTGAGCATATCCTGCGGAGTTTGATTGAACGTCCTCGTTTCAGGATCTTCACCACTCTCCAACCCGATCTGCACGGCCTTGATGGGATCAGGTTCAGGCTGCTGCTTCTTGAGCTCCTCGAAAATCTCTGCAGTCTGGTATGGCGAGCTTGACCATATGATGCGAAGTCTTGGGAATGCCAGAGTCAGGAGCACGAGCTTCGACTGTAAATCTGAGCCGACAATGGAAGACGTACCAATTGAGGACGAGAGGTCGGCGAATGGCTCGAGCGTGAAGGCTTTTTGCGCATCAAACTCAATGAGGAGCATGGGGGACTTGTAGTGCTGCAGCATAGTCTCGGCTTGGTTGTAAAGACGTCCGTCTGAGAAGGATGAGATCAAGTCTCGTACACTCTTTCGTTCGATGCAGATTTCTGGTGTGATAACGTAGTCGCCCACGGTCAACATGCAGGGTATCACGATCATCTGTCTGCCGTGGCATAGCGATGGCAGGCTGCTGCGGAACTCTCGCACATCAACCACGACACGAGGTGGCTCTGCTGTCGCAGCCAATCTGCCGCCACCTGCAATGCGTGTGTTGACAGTTCGTAGGAAGCTCTCTTGCGGATCCTGTGCATCCGATTCATGCGTGAAAGTTAATGCCATGTTTCCTCGTTCGCGAATCAACTTCGCAAATGCATCCTTCTCCCGCCGTACCGTGCTGAGGTACCGCTGTTCTTCTACACTGCCACCATAGTACATGAAATATACGCGGACCTGCCGATTTCCATGACTGCTTCTGTACACTTCTATCCTCCTGATGAACGCCGCATCAGGTTCATACATTATTACATATCTGGGCTTGATCTCTTCCAGAAGATTATCATCCATATCGCCGTCGTAGGGGTGTATTAATACAAGGTCTTTCATTTCGTAAAGTTCGTAAAAGTCTTCCATGTCGTCTAAGGGGTCGGCCCCGAGGTCAACCTTGGCTGCCGTTTTCTCATCAAGCATGTCATTCTGTGCAAGTTCGTGCATTAAAGACTGTATGTGGGAGTCTTTGTCGCCTGCAATTTGCACAGAGCCGCCGATGGTTCGTGTTGGGCCACCAGGATTGCCACCACCTCGAACTCGTCGTCGCTTATTGGGTGGTGCCCTGCCGCCACGAATTCCTGGACCGGAGGCACGTACCTTAGAAGTGCCGTTGATCTCCTTCTGATTCTCTGTGAACAGGTTGCTGCTTACTCGCGCGAAGTCTCGCTTCCACTGCAAGTAGTTTCTGAGCTTGCGGCGTAGCAAGTACTTCGCGGATGGTTTACGTTCGCGCATCTCGTCATCGCCACCGTCCTCCTCGAGCTGATCGGCGTCCTTGAACATGGTCTGCAGATACTCACGAAGCTGACGAGCAGTACCTTGGTCGCCCACCATGACCAAGATGCTGCCGCTAGATTCGTCATTGGGTTGTGGATTGAAGTAGATGTCACGCTCGATCTCCTCCAGGATCTCGGCGAGTAATGACCACTTTGGCATTTCTTCCAAGGTGGCATTGAGTCCTTCCACCGAAGTGGTGTCTGTAATTTTCCCAGTGTATACTCGCCGTTTTGCAGAATCAAACAGTGTATGTGCGGCGTCCAAGAACAACCAAGGCGATTGATTCTGCCGAGTGGATCCTGGCGGAGGTTGTGATGCAGCCAACACTGTGTCTAAGTACTTGTTGAATTCCACAGCGTTGAGCGTAAGCAGGTAATGCAATATAGTCCTGAGCATGCTCAGATCCCGCACAATCTGCCTCGTCCTGAAGCTCGTTCGATGCCATACAGGATCTAATTGTCTCCTGACGATCGAGTCAAAGTTGCGATGTAGCGCGCTGTCCAGATTCCAGTCATCCATCTCCAGACCGGTGTTGCCTTTCTTGAGCTCAGATATGCTGACCTCCACACACTCAAGGACAGCATTTTGGATGTCCTTCATCGCGTCTGACATGGGTACTTCCAGTTCGATGACTTCTGCTTTCCTCTTTCCTTCCAGACTCTTTGCGACCGTGACATGGAAGCGCGGGTACAGCACCGGCTTTCTCAAGAATAAATTTCGCAGAATGTTACTCAGCGGCTGGAACCCACTCGTGAAAGGTTCCGGCTGGTCTGAAAATGCCTTTAGAAAGCCGGCTTTGTTCTTCTGCCTATATATCCTGACAATGAATGCTTCCAGACTCGTAGCCATCACCCTCTCGGCATGTAGCACGATCAATCCGGTCACTGTAGCAGGATCGAGTAGACCAGACAAGAAGTCCACGATCAAGATTCGGCTAGTGATGCTGCATATCCCGCCACGCCGATACATCTTCTCTCTCGTGCCAACGTTGGTCATGTCCGTATTGACCAACTGCATGCCTCTGCACTTTGGACTCCCGGACATAGCAGCATGTTCTGCCAGCGATTCGCCTATCCAGTCATTCTCGCGGTCATCTGCGCCAACAAGAATGACGAGGTTGTTGCCGGCTGCATCGTAGCTGTGAAGGAGGTTCGTTGCCAGGCGGAGGAGACCAAGGCCTCGCGCGAGTATGAGTAGGATGTCTTCGTCGCGAAGAGCGTGGAACACATCTTGCTGAAAGTCGAGAGGCAAAGACAAGCGCACGGGAGGCTCTTTGATCGTATCGCTATCCGATGGGTCTGGTGCCATGATGGCATGTATGGCTTGTGGTTGGCGAGGTGTGAGTGCAAGCAAGCATGTCCGCGATACTCTCGCGAGGACACGTGACCCTCGCGAGCGGATGGACTTTACACGGCTTTAACCGACAACTCTAATTTTGATTCGTTGGACACCAACTTATGTTCCAGCTGATGAGCAGTGTATAGAGCCAGCAGTATCCCGCATCTGTCTGGTTGTCGTCTTTGCAGAGGGTATCGATCATGAGCATGGTCTCTGAAAGCGGGCCCTCGTCCGAATAGTGCTGAGACTTTGCATAAAACTCGCCAACGAACGAGCAAGCGGCACTAACGGCAGGAATCAGGATGCAGCTGCAGCAAAACGCCACCGAAGAATGGTGAGCGGACGAGACAGAAGGCGAACACCGCAGCGTGACGGCCGAGCACTAAGTACGCAATACGTACTTGTCATTCTGCTTACAGCTTTATTACTGCTATTTCCAGACAGATCATACGGTACGTGTTCTCGGGGCAGAGCGTGGTGACGTGAAGCCGTTACCCACCGACGTAGGGAGACGCCATGCATCATTGAGACTGTAGTAATGTAACCCCCTGGAGCCTGCACAGTTCCTTCTTCTTCTCTCGTCCGCCGCCGCGCTCATCCGCATCGTGACACTCTTGGCGGGTGACCGGGCTCGGCACGCGAAGCAACGCGATCCCGTCCGAGAGAGGAGGTGGGAGTGTACTACTGTAGTTCTAACTTAGTCCATTGCTTACGAGATGATGCATTGTGTTCGCAGAGGCTGGCGCACCTTGTGCTGAGGCATGCTCTGCTGATGAATGTGAAGAAGCTTCAGCCCTTTTGCCGAGCATTCCGTTTCCAACCCAACCTGCTGCAGCACATCGAACTGCTGTGCGCTTTCTTCGTGCCCGCGTTCCATTGGCACCAGCACCCCTTGTTCTGCGCGTTGCTGCGTGGATTCGTCTTTCAGCCGCCCCAAACTTTAGCTCCGCCAGCACCAGCACCCGCACCAGCACCAGACGCCCTGTGCAGAAGGAGCCTCATCCCACGACGACCAACACCTCATTGTTCCACCCTTCACAACATACCTGTCCCCGCTCGCCACCACCTTCACGACCCTTCCCGACCACGTGCGTTTCAGGCACGTGCAGAAACGCAACGGCGATTGATCTGGCGATCTGACACCTACGATATTCTTGATGCTGGGACATTGTCGGTAGCATTGCGCCGGAAGCCTCGGGCTAGGTCGCCCAAATACCATTCGTGGTCTTCGGCCGCATGAGATAGCCACACGACGAGTGCCGCTGTCGATATGGTCGCAGTCAACTTTGAGGCGCAACAGCCGCGCCCCGCCGAGGCCGTGGGAGAGGGCGCCGAAACGACACAACCGCTCAATCGCATGAGATGGGCCACAGTCCGGAAGCCCAAGCGACAAGGCACGGCGAAGCGGAAGTCCATCTTCAACCGCCAGATGGCACGATTGAGCTCTGTATCGAACAAGCGCAACTCTACTGGGTCCTATTTGAGTGCAGCACAGCAGAAGGCGGAGGAGATCTCCAACGATGAAGCCGCTGAAGGGCAGACCAGCCGAACGATATATGTCAATCGGCATCTACCGGATTCAGCGCGCGACGAGGAGGGGAGGCCACTGCAGAACTTCAAGAGGAATAAGATCCGGACCGCCAAGTACACGCCCATCAGTTTCATACCGAAGAACCTGTGGTTTCAGCTGCACAACATTGCCAATGTCTATTTCATATTCATCGTTATCCTGGGTGTAAGTATTGGCTTGGGAATTGAGGACCGATATGTGAGGCGGGAAGCTGACACGATGGTATCACACAGATCTTCTCCATCTTCGGTGTCCAGAATCCCGGTCTGTCAGCAGTACCCATTATCGTTATTCTGACCATAACAGCCATCAAGGACGCGATCGAAGATTGGCGAAGAACGGTCCTCGACAATGAGCTGAATAATGCGCCAGTGCATAGGCTGGTGGACTGGGAGAACGTCAATGTTTCGGAAGAGAAAATTGGACCATGGCGCAGATTTAAGAAAGCGAACACGCGATTGATTCTGTTCGTTTGGAAATGGTGGAAAGGCAAGCGCGAACAGGCGCAAGCAAAGAAAGGCAAGGGTCCGGCTGGACGCGATCTGGCACTGGATTCCAAGCTGGAAGATGAGGACAGGCGAGCAAGCATTGTGACAGAGCGTTTGGATGCAGAGGAATATGCGCACGAGAATGATGCAGGTGAAGTGGAGATGACTCCTGTACCGTCCCCCACACCTGGCCAGAGACCGAAGCACTCTTATGAAAGTGAGCGCGAGACGGATTCTGGCGCAGTCGACCCAGGCTTGCAGCAGAGCTCACTCACAGTCCCTACAGGAGACGGCAAAGTCGAGCAAATACCGGCCCCGAAGAAGTTCTACGGGAGCTTAATCAACCCAAACAAAGACAGGGCCGAGAAAGCTCGATTCAAACGTGATTACTGGAAGAGCGTTCGAGTGGGAGACTTTGTGCGGCTCTACAATGACGAGGAGGTGCCTGCAGATATTGTCGTTTTGTCAACGAGCGATGCAGATGGTGCTTGCTACATCGAGACCAAGAACTTGGACGGTGAAACGAATTTGAAGGTCAGGACTGCCTTGTATTCTGGCAGGCAAGTCAAGAGAGCGCGCGACTGCGAACAAGCTGATTTCGTTCTGGAAAGTGAGCCGCCACATGCAAATCTCTATGCATATTCTGGAGTGGTACGATGGAACCAGTACGATGCACGAACTCCCTCCTCTACCGAACCCAAAGAAATGGCAGAGCCTGTTGGTATCAACAATCTGCTGCTGCGAGGGTGCACAGTCCGGAACACCGAATGGGTTCTTGGTGTTGTAGCCTTCACTGGTGAAGACACGAAGATCATGCTCAACTCTGGTATCACCCCCTCGAAACGGCCCAAGATCATGCGTGATCTGAATTGGAACGTGCTCTACAATTTCGTGATCCTCTTCGTCATGTGCTTGGTCGCCGCACTCGTCGAAGGAGTAACCTGGGGACAAGGCAACAACTCTCTGGACTTTTTCGAATTCGGCAGCTACGGTGGTACTCCCGGTCTGAACGGCTTTATCACTTTCTGGGCGGCTATCATCCTCTTCCAGAATTTGGTGCCTATCAGTTTGTACATTTCTCTGGAAATCGTGCGTAGTGTGCAAGCCTTCTTCATCTACTCGGACACCTACATGTACTACGAGAGGATTGACTATCCTTGTACACCAAAATCCTGGAACATCTCTGATGACCTTGGCCAGATCGAATACATCTTTTCAGACAAGACAGGAACGCTCACGCAAAATGTCATGGAATTCAAGAAATGTACTGTCAACGGCCAGCCATATGGTGAAGCTTACACTGAAGCTCTCGCTGGTATGCAGAAACGCATGGGTATCAACGTTGAAGAAGAAGGAGCTCGAGCTCGAGCGCAGATCGCACAAGATCGAGTGGCTATGCTGCAAAGGACTCGCAAGATGCACAACAACCCCTATCTGCGAGATGACGATCTCACCTTCGTGTCGCCTCAATATATCGCCGATCTCGATGGCGACAATGGTCCGGTCCAGAAAGCCGCCACCGAACAGTTCATGCTTGCGCTTTCACTCTGTCACAGCGTTATCACTGAAAGGACACCAGGCGACCCACCAAGGATCGAATTCAAGGCGCAAAGTCCCGACGAAGCGGCACTGGTTGCCACCGCACGAGATGTTGGTTTCACTGTCATCGGACGATCGAACGACGGTATCATCGTCAATGTCCTGGGTGAGGAGCGAGAGTACACTGTTCTGAACACGCTTGAATTCAACTCGACCAGGAAGCGCATGAGCTCGATCCTGCGTATGCCGAATGGAAAGATCATGCTTTTCTGCAAAGGTGCCGACAGCATCATATATTCTCGCTTGAAGAAGGGCGAGCAAGCACAATTGCGTGCCTCAACAGCTGAGCATCTTGAAATGTTTGCGAGAGAAGGTCTCAGAACTTTGTGCATCGCCCAGCGTGAGCTCAGCGAGGAAGAGTACCAAAGGTGGAACGTCGACCACGAGATCGCTGCATCATCCGTTTCTAACCGAGAAGACAAATTGGAAGAGGTCGCAGATCGCATTGAGCGTGAGCTTACCCTTCTTGGGGGCACTGCCATAGAAGACAAGCTACAAGACGGCGTACCAGATTCTATCGCGCTCTTGGCACAAGCTGGTATCAAGCTTTGGGTGTTGACGGGTGACAAGGTCGAGACTGCCATCAATATCGGATTCTCCTGTAATCTGCTCGACAATGACATGGATCTAATGCTTCTCAAGGTGGACGAAGACAACATCGAGCAAGCCGAAGCCGAGCTGGACCGCAATCTGGCTACCTTTGGCAAGACTGGATCGGACGAAGAACTCAAGGCTGCGAAGAAGAACCACGAGCCACCTGCTCCAACCCATGCGCTTATCATCGACGGTGACACGCTGAAGGTGGTGCTGGACGATCGGCTCCGACAAAAGTTCCTGCTGCTCTGCAAAGAGTGCAGGTCCGTGCTTTGCTGTCGTGTCAGTCCTGCCCAGAAGGCAGCTGTCGTTAGTCTCGTCAAGCATACTCTCGATGTCATGACCCTGTCGATTGGTGATGGTGCCAACGATGTTGCCATGATCCAGGAAGCAGATGTCGGTGTTGGTATTGCCGGCGAGGAAGGTCGGCAAGCAGTCATGAGCTCCGACTATGCGATCGGGCAATTCCGTTTCTTGACTCGTCTCCTCCTCGTGCACGGACGCTGGGACTACAGGCGCATGGGAGAGTGTGTAGCCAATTTCTTCTACAAGGTAAGTCGAGCAAGCCGCTGCTGACTCGCAACCACTGACTTTGTTGCAGAACATCATTTGGGTCTTCGCGCTGTTCTGGTACCAAATCTACGCCAACTTCGACTGTTCATACGCCTTCGACTACACATACATCTTGCTGTTCAACCTTGCATTCACTTCACTGCCGATTATCTTTCAAGGTATTCTGGATCAGGACGTTGACGACAAAGTTTCCCTTGCCGTACCTCAGCTCTACCGCCGTGGTATCGAACAAAAGGAATGGACTCAAACCAAGTTCTGGATCTACATGGTTGATGGTCTGTACCAGTCCGTCATCTGTTTCTACTTCACTTACCTGCAGTTCCGCGTGGCAAACTTCGAGACCGAAGATGGCCGTACTGTCAACGACTACAAACGACTTGGTGTGTATATTGTGAATCCAATCGTGGTTGTGGTCAACATCTACATTCTGATCAATACCTACCGCTGGGATTGGTTCATGTGCTTGATCACCGGGATATCGATCCTCCTTATCTGGTTCTGGACTGGTGTCTACACATCCTTCACCGCTGGCTTCACCTTCTACGGAGCAGCATCGCAAGTTTACGGCGCACTCACGTTCTGGGCAGTCGGTCTACTGACAGTTATCATGTGCTTGCTTCCACGATTTGCTGCCAAGGCGTTTCAAAAGATGTACATGCCATACGACATCGACATCGTCCGAGAACAAGTCCGACAAGGGAAATTTGACTACCTCAATAATGTCGACCTTACAGACGTACTTCCGCCAGCCCCACCAGCCGATAAAATCGCAGACTCAACGTCAAGCAGCGAATTCTCCAACGGCAAGCCCAAAGACGAGACAAAGGGACACAGAAGATACTCGCCTCAAAGACAAACATTTGAGGACGACCGCAGACCGTTCTATCCTCCTTCCATAGCCGCCACCGCGACAACTCAAGGTAACACGCGTAGTAACAACGGTAGTGACGGGACAGACTACACGGGCCATCGCTCCAGCCTGGACCGCCAATTCCCCATGGCCAACACTCCTACGATCACACGCCAAGACGGCAAGGACCCATACGGCTTCGACGCACAACAGCAACCGACCGGACGGCCCAGCTTCCACCAGTCAAGACCTAGCTTCGATCGATTACGAAGTAGTATGGATAGGACGCGGCCGTCGTTCGAGGCGAGCCATGACTTTACCTCAGCGGCCTACCTAGCCCGCGTAGAGAGCAGCCAGAGCCAAGGCGGTGGAGCGCAGACGCCTACGGCGGGTGGGAGCCGCCTCAAGGAAGAAGTAAGGACCGCTAGTTCTGGAAGTGGAAGGTGACGCCAACGCCAGCGACGGTCATCACGGACTATCAGGTCGGATCTTTACCAGCGGCTCGAGGACTGAAAGGTCCAGATTGACCGGTCGCTGGCGAAGATGGTGTGCTGGTAGGGTATGAGGAATGAGGATAATGAAGGAAAAGAGATAGTTGGATCTAAATTGGCACGGAAACTGGGGTGCCACAAGGACTGTACATAATTTGCGCCTTTTTGGAAGGCTTGCTGAAAAGGCAGGAGAGGCTACTCCGATACTTTACTCTTATTGATTCCACGCTCTCTGAGTTGCTGCGAGGTGTTTGGGCGTACGCGAGGAATGCATGGGTTGGTTGGCCTTTTTGGTTATAGACTGGGGGGCTCTGCTGTTGCTGTTCTTCGAGATATGCCAGATAGGAAAGATATTTCTGTTGTTGTCCAGTCAGTCCACTTACCACCACCCCTGTATTCTCAGTTCTGTTCCTCGGCGAAGATGGAGCTTTGGCGAGCTGGGTACGTGCGTCGTTCAAGGATCTCTCATCGGCATGCCAGTTGTCTATAAAACAAAAACAAAACAAAACAAGAAGAGCAAGTAGTCCAACAGCAACGAGGAGTTTAGACGTAGAAACCATGAACGTCTCTTCACTCTTTCTTTGCATTCTTGGTGGAGGAGCGTTGGCCTGCGAGCTGGGTATGCCTAACAAAGACTGTATTCCACGAAATACCGCTGCGAAAATGGAGATTGATCCACAGAACTGGAAATTGCGACATAGAAGGGGGAACATGTGTATAAGTGAGGGGCACAATTTCGTCGCGTATTCCCTGTTCAAGAACGGTGTTCAAGTGTAAGCGATCAAGATACTACTGGGAAAGATCAACCTGTCAGATCTTCAAGACCGCTTCATCTGTGGGCCGAACCAACTGTTTACAGCAAGGAAACGGGTGCCGTTCTTCAGGGTTTTGAACGGGGACGAAGAAACATCTACTTTCGACTTTCCCAGAAATCTTTTTTCCATGCGAAGACGACGTCTTTGACTTGTGCGTCGGCGAAAGGTAAGATCTGTGTCCCGAAGAGGCCTGCTACGCCTTCTTCGCGGGAGATGAACCAGACGAGGTTGGCAGCGCCGCCCTGTGCGATTTCAGCATATGCCGTTTGTGTGTGTGTGTGTATTCAGTCTTGAGGTAGGCGTACTTACCCAGCAAAGCATATTCGAAGGTTGAGAGTGTTCGGTCAATGGTGCTTGAGTCAAAGTACCGCCGAGGCCATGGTTGACATTTTCTTCTGGATAAACTGTTAGAACGTGGTGAGGGGTTGCCAGAGAGCAACTTGCTGTCGTTTGGACCAGTGACCAATTCCAATATTGGGCTAAGGCCGTAGAGCATAGGTAGTGCCTTCTCAGCATCGATGCCGTGCTTTCCTATTTGAGGCTCAAACATTAATTCTATGGTCCAGCGCTTAAGGAGCTTCGGCTCGTCTTGAATCAAGTCCCCCAGGACCGCAACGTAATCATCCATCGTGCACGCTAAGCCAGCGCCGCCTTCTTCGTCTTCGGGATTGTCACCGAAATTGAAGTCGGTGGGTACGAGACCCTGTCCTCCAGCAGCACGTTCTGTGGGTTCCAACAGGCGAGCTTTGTACTCTGGGTGGCGGGAGATGTGGAATGTTGGAAACGGAGCTTGACGACCAACGGGTTTGAAGATGTGCTCGATAAAGTAGTCTTCGAGGTTGATGTGGTTCACGCGGGACACCAATACCCCCGCCCAGTCGAGACTGCCGCCATAGGCCCACCCCTGGCCAGGCTCGAAGAGCAAGGGAAGACTGTAGCGTTCGGTGACCTTGTCAGAGCCGATGTGTCCTCTTTCGTTCTCTCGCCATTTTGCAAGCAACGGGTGGATGAAGTGATAGCCTACGCCACTGGTGTGGGTGAGGAGATTGCGCGCTGTAATGGGGATCGTGCTCGGACGTGTTGTATAGCCTTTTCCCCCGTCTGTGCTGGCTTCGATGATTGGATGGTCCTTGAGATCGGGTAGGACGTCGGTGATGGGCTCATCCAGGGTGAGAAGGCCACGCTCTACGCATTGCATCAGAGCGATGCTGGTCAAGAGCTTGGTTGCGCTTGCGGCCTTCAGCACTGCATCCTCGCGGATCTCTAACGCGTCTTCGCCCAGACCAGAGTAGCCAGCTTTCTTGCTGTAGATTGTCTTGCCGGTCTTGTCAACGCACTTGATCAAGATACCATGGAGGGCTGGATTGCCTTTCTCGGTCACTTCTTGAAGTTTCTGGTCGAAAGCAGAGGCCATCGTATTGTATTCGTATAGACAGCTGCTGAACTGTGGGAGATGTCTAGCACAAGTACTTGAGGTTGGTGGTTGTCTTTTATGTTGCAATTGCTGATCGTTCCTTCCTTGTCGACGACTGCCCTAGATTCCCGTGCACGGACAGGGAGAAATACTGTGCACGTCGGCAAACCGCCACTGCAGACAGCATGCTGCTTACAAACACGGCCAGCGGCTGCAGTCGGTCGAGTCGGCGCAGCAGCAAGACACGGACTCGGTCTGTTCCTGGTGAGTGAATGGATGCTGTCCGAGGATCTCATCCGACCATTCACGCGGCGTGAATCCTCCTGTGCAGTCTGTGCAGCCGAGCGTAGGGCATCGTCGTCTGCGCGTGGCGCAATTGCTGTGGAGCGGAACATGCATCGCCAACAAGACTGCCAAGTCTGACAACAATGTTGATGAAGATGAGAGGAAGAGGGAGAGCAAAACGGTCGATATACTAATCAATCAATAATGGTCCGTGCTGGAAAGCCGGGCCGATGATGTTACGATACGCGTCTCCTGCACGCGTCCAGCACTTCACCTTCTCGAGACCTTGTCAACATTGTTTACTCCCGATGGCGCCTACCAAGAATGGCGACAAGGGCAGCCAACGCATCTCCAACTTCTTCACCAAATTTCACATACCGAAAGTCCGACGATCAATAGATAAAGGCGACACGATTGTGATCGCATCGGCATCATCTTCTCAAAGCGGCAGTTCAAGACGTGCATCTAAAAGAGAAACGCCAGCAGCGTCGCAAGATGCAGATACACCACGTAAACGAGGGCGGCCCAGGAAGTCGCCATCGAGTCCTGCGCCTCACAGCTCGCAAAGCAGTAGCAGCAGCAGTACGCCCAGGAAACGAGGCAGACCGCCAAAGTCTGAGTCGCAAGCTATGCGCGATGAGCAGTTGAAGGACAGCAGCACGAGCCTACCGGTCAGAGTTACGCCCAAGAAGGCTCCTTTACGATACACCATCGACTTGAGCCATGGCGCGGCCGACGTCACGCCCACGAAGGATTCGCCATATCGGTCTGCATCAGATACTCCCTCGACACGCGTGGTCGTTGGTGTCGCCCTTCCCTCTCCCAAACACAAATCGCCAGTATCCTCAGGTGACATGGCAGCTCCTGCTGTGCCCACCCCAGTATCCTTGACGAGACCTCCACAATCGACTATGCCCACGCCTTCGTACTCTTCTTCCATATCTACCCTTACGAGCGTGCCGCCAAGCTCGCAGGCATCTAACCTGAAGCGTGGTCTAGCTAAGGACGGATTGCAAACAGTCGCGAATTCCGATACAGATCATAGCAGTGATGAGGAGGAACTTCAGGACATCTCTGTGTTCTTTGCGAAGAGGAGGAAGACGTCCAACGAGAAAGACGCGAAGCCAGCACCGACTATGTTTGCTAAGCCAAAGCTGCCTGAGAGGAAAAGTACAGGACTACCAGATCAAGACAGGAAGCAGAAGTCACTCAAAGCATTCCCTCTATCGCCTCGAAAGAAAACGTTCAAGAACAGCTTGTCGAGCTTGGTCGCACAGCATGAAAGGGACCAGATGGCGTCAGCTACGATTGCCAGTCTCGAAAGTGCCGTCGAAAGTGCGAAGCTAAAAGAGCAGAAGGCAGCGGCAGCAGCGGAATCAGGCATCGATGAAGCTGCTTTCCTCGAGCATGCTGGTAGCGATAGCGACGATCAGCAGAGGATGCTAGCTGCTTTGGGACGAACCGGGGCGCTGCACAAGGGAGTGCAGGCATATCGTTTCTTCTTGGACGACAGAGCACTATGGGATTGTGAACCATTTCCTGTTGATGCACTTCCGGACGAGCCGTGGGCGAAGATGTACCACGATGCGATGTCGCGAACACAGGCATGTGTCACTGGCTTAGCTGCAGAGCTTGCTGCAATATATCCTTTGCCTACAGCAGTTACGAGATGGATGACGAAGGAGCTTCTGCACGAGACTAATGACATACTGTGCAAGGCATACATCGACGTTCTTCGAGCCTCAAGCATATACCAGGAAACGATCTGGGAAACGGCGGCTTCGCTAAGCTCAATGTACAAGACGCGATCATTGTTCGAACATAACTATAAGGAGGCCGTGCCCGAAGCTGGTCTCCCTCCGGGCGTGCAAAATCTTGTACGAGTAGCAGCATTCTCAGCTCCTGTTTGCGACACCATCGTGACAGACGCCGCGCCATCGGCGACATGCGCTGCGTTTCTCGATCTTGCCTTGATGAATATCGATGACCACGTGAAAGACGATCCTGATATGTATCTAACAATTCTGGACAGCATTGAGGATATGCTCGAGCATCTGCCTGAAGAGACCTTCCAGAAGCTTATCCTGGACGTGGTCGCCATGTTCCACGCACCGAGCGATCTGTCACTAGGGCTGCGCTGCGAGGCCATAACGGCTTTACCATGCAGCACGAAACGCGCCTACAGACTGCGAAGACGTCTGGCATCAGAAGTATTCGCCACAGTGAGCGACCGCAAGTCTACGTCCGAGCAGGAATGGCCTCGGATCCTCACTCGTGCACTCAAGCTTAAACCTGAACTTCAAGTGAATGAGAAGACGGACTTCGACCTTCTCAGTACACTAACGACCGTCCTCGATATCGCTGTGTCAGGAGGCTGGACACCTTACGCCGATCTCATCCCCGGCCCGTCAACAGGTCCCTGGAACAAACCTGCTGAGCCCACGCTCGAAGAAAAGGTTCACAACTCCGACATTGATGCAATATGTCGGGGGTTGCAGACTATCGTGAGCCGCATCAGAGACAATGGAACTAGCCATCTGTCAAGGACGCGAGCGAAAACTGCTGTTGAGCAGATCATCGCTAGACTTGAGCACATTGTGCGCGTCCGCCCAAAGCCGAAGAAGAGCGTGTTCAGCGCGTTCGGTGGCGGCATTAAGAGCAAGCATGTCAGCTTCGATCCGAGGCAGGCGACTATTGGTGGTGCACTTACGAGGATGACATTGCCTACGCCACCGGATGCTGAAACGAAACAAGATATTGCTTGTGATGTCGTTCCAGGGCAGGATGATGCTGCAGTAGGCAACGAAGCGCATCAAAGCAGTGTTGAAGCGGTAGATGAGGCTGTCGAGTTTACGAGTAGTCCTCCTCGCATGACCGATGACACCACGGGGATCATCGAGGATGACCGGCGACCCACGTCAGGCACTATCAACGACAAGCCGATTCCACGACCTGACTTCAGCGGCAAGTCTACTCTTGTCGACGTCGATGTTGAAGGCGACACGACTATGACTAGCGAAGAGACGATCTATTTCGACGCAGAAACTTAACTCATTCACGACGATGGCGTCGAACTTCCGCAGTGAACGATATCCTTGGCTTCTGTGCAGACATTAGCCTTGTTACAACAATCTCAACGACACCACAGACGCCCCTCGTGGATATCGCATCTCAGGCTGGACCCTTTCTTTATGCTCCGTAGACCCGGGATAGTGCAATCTCTAGTTCTGTTCCTCTGTGCGATCAATGCACGTGAATATCACCTCAGAGCTCATGGATTACCAATGCGTGTTTTGGCCATTCCTTCGGTCCGAGTCTTTTCATGCGCTCGAAGCACCATAAGCACTCCGCGTGGCTATGCGCCTATGTCCTTTCGATCGCGATATCGTGATAGATAGTGGGGTGACTGTGGTACATGACGAGCGTGGGGAAGCTTCATTGGCAATGCTTGTAGTCGATATCCACCTACTGGTCTCGAAGAGAACCATTGTATCTGCAGATCAGCAACGTTGATTTAGCGTGCGCAGAGCGGTGGAGTTCAGCCAATAGGGTAGTCCCGTCACTGGCGAAAGGACTAACTGCGATCGCTGGCTGAGCATCATATCAACATGGAGGCACACTTGCGTGTCCGGAAATCGTACTGACTTCGCGACTGGTTGTTGTCTTGCGTCGGCTGTTTCGAAACAGAACACGCAAATACACTCCAAAGGACCAGAATGGAGGTAACAGGTGTTCGTATATGTCTTCTCCGACAATGCGCAGGAACGTGGCAGCGCCATGTACGACACAGATCGGCCTCCCAGGATAGCAACACTGTGCTCGGTCATGGCTGTTTGTTGTTAGGGTACAAATTTTGGAGTCTGGTGCGACTGTTCTGTGCTGCAGCAGAGCCAATAGGGTTGCACACGAGCCGTATTGGTCGCTTGGCCTTGCACTGCGGCTCTGCATGCGTCTCTGCTCGTGCTCAGCCCTATGTAAGGCAGTCGCACTGCATGTTACTTTAACGAGCCGCGTGCAGTCCTGTGTTGTAGAACACGCGAGAAATCAAGATGTGGTTGCGCGACGTAAATTCGAAGGATTGCGGCTGTCTTGACCGTATGCTGATTTCAGACGATGCGCCGATGACTTTGTGCGAATCGCGAGCAGGGCAGTCGCCTCGGGAAGCATTTTGCGAAAGGTGCCCGGCTTGTGGAAGGAGGTGTCGCCGCAGGATCAGCCAGTGAACACTGCAAATGTGATGGCATACAGAGATAGTCGGGCGGCGATCAGATTGCGCCAGCAAGACGACTAATAGATGGCAGCGGCGGCCTCTTAGACTTGCCTTGCTATAACCCCTGCCGTTCTGCGGTCTTGAGCGCAAATCACCATCGCCCTGTGGATCATCAGCGCAAAGCGTTCGTCTTGGGCGAACCCTTGGCCGCAGCAGGCTCCAAGAGGTTCTTGCCGCATTGTCCCGAGTGTTGCTTGCCGAGTCCCATGCCTGCATGCCGGCCGTTCTTGTCGTTGGTTTCGAGTTCCTTGGCCCGCTTGCCGGCCATTGTTATTTCATTCCCGTGTGCTGTAGGATGAGACTTCGGCTCCTACTTTTGCTCTCGGCACACCACGACCTGTGACAAGCGGATAATGCTCGCCAATACGGTGGCGCTTGTCGGAATCGACCCGTGACTGCGAAATTCACGCCCCTGTGCTCTGCGGCACTTTAGTCTCAAATATGAACGCGATCCGAAGCGATTTCGCCCTCCCGATGCGAATAGATTTGGTCTCAATTGCTGAGGAGGCACATCCGCGACTTGGCGGGGCACTCGCACGTGCGAGAGAAATGGCATCCAATGGAAGGTCCAGCATTCAGCCCCCAGCCGGTGAACCAACACAACTCCTCCCCGTGTTCATTTGCTGCGGACAGCTGGCGGTCTCCTGACGTTCCAGTCGGCGAGAGAGTGATGTGCTGTGGAGATGTTCTCAGAAAAAGATCCGAATGCTGGCCCCGATCTGTTCCGGGCTACGATGCGCGACCTGTACCTGCGCGTACCTGCATTGCGGATGATGAGTGTTGCGAAAGTGTCGGGTCTGGCTGAAGTAATCCCCAGCTGTCGGAAACCAGCCGCAGTTGCCGGAGGGTTCTGTTGTCAGCCTTGCCTGGGCCGCGTTGCTGCATCAGGAAACGGACGCATCCGTGTCGGAACATGGCCGCGTCGCTCAGAGTCCGTGCGCTCGAGCTTGCATAACTTTTCACGACGCCTGGCCTCGCGTCTTCTTTCCCTTTCTTACCACCTTATGAACCTCGCCTATAGCCTAGCCTCCCTAGCCTTTAACTACTTGCTATGTTCTCTATAGTTATATATATATAACTATAAGAGAACTTAGCGCGCCTGATCTTAGCTACGCGCCGGGGACGTGGCTTAGTAAGGCGTTAGGCAACTTAAGCGATGGTCGCAGACCGCCGGGCAAGTCGAGCCGGGATTGTGCAAATTATGCAACGCGGTTCTGCCGTCGAAAAGAGACGTAGATGTTGCCCGCTTATGGCAGCGGAACCGCAGCCATGCTAACTTTGCGTGTTGTTTGTGGAGACTCGCACCTCAGCTTTGAGCTCACCTTCCGGTGAACACTTCACTCTCTAGTTCTTTCACCGCACGTACAGTGTGATCACAGTATTCTTCGCTTTACAGCTCTAGCTGACCATAGTTCGGAGTCACCTATTCTATGCGGGCGGCATGACTGGGAAGTGCCGGGCTAGCCGTTCGGCCTAGGCAACACAGGCACCTTCCATCCTGAGGCACTTTCGTCTTGATAATCTGCCTAACACTTGGCCTCTTCCACCTCCAGCTGGAATGACTGGTGACTGCTGCGCATTGGACTAGCGTTTTCCCGGCATCTAAAGCTTGTGTAGGCAGATAATTAGGGCAGTTGGTGCTTGCAATCCTTCTAGTGCCCCGGCTAATTCGCTTCTTGTTGCAAGCCTAACATCCTTCCTTTTTCCTATGCTGTCGTAGCTTTCAGGTGGCAAATTCTGTTCACCAACAAGAGCATTGATCATGTCAAGGCGACGAGCGCAACACATGTGTGCGACAGGGAGTGCTCCACTTCGTTGGTGGCTCCCTTTATGTTCACTTGACATATGCTCCGCCCTGTCCTGAGGCCGCTTTGTGAGTAATTAGGCACCGCCTCTTACCCTTGACATCGAGGCAGACATTGTCTGCTTGGCCCTTCTACTGTTTATCGCTTGTAACATATATTGGCCCTCCATGTTCCTATCATCCTTCCTTTTTCATCTCATTCAACAAAACCATACAGACCAACCATTACAAGGCATTACAGAAGAGCAACAAGAACAACAACAACAAGAAGAAGAAGAAGAACACCAGCCTGATCAATAGTATACTATCAAACAATAACTCAAGCTACAACATTATCGCCATTGACAAGATGACCCGCTTAACACCACGTCTCGGCGACAAAACCACCCTCAACGCCATGAACATGAACTTTGCCGCGATGCGCCTAGCTGAACCTCAACCTCGTGACCCAGGCAATGGAAGATGGGCAGAGCTTGACGACGATGCCTCCATGTCCTGTGGCCCAGCGTGGGGTCGCGGGAGCGAGCCTCAACCACGGGATCCAGGCAATGGTCGACATTTCGCCGCAAGATCTCAATCCTCACGGGACCCTCAACCGCGCGATCCTGGCAATGGACGGCCATTTGGCGTGGAGCCACAACCTCGCGATCCCGGGAATGGACGACGATATGCATCGAGAGCACCCCGCCCGCCTCGTGAACCACAACCTCGCGACCCGGGAAACTACTAGAGTCTTATATTACCTCTGTTGCAGCCTTGAAAGGAACTGGTTACTCCTTCCAGGCAACTACCATAACCAACACACCAACGGCTGATCCGATGATACTGTGCCGCTTCGCTTTCAAAATACAACGGGTCATGGAATCAGCTCTGCCAAGATGGCGAGCACTTACTACACGTTATTGATTGCGGGACGGAGAGCAATGTGTGAGGTTATGTGGGACCACGATGTGGAATTTATCGTTTATAGCTTTGATGCATAGCAAGCGACTGGAGTTATCTGATACAATGAATTCAACACATAGCGACGGGGATAGATGGAACGGACTGTAGATTGCCATCAAGTGCTGATGGCTGGCAGGTGGCGCAAGGGCCGCTCTCACTTCGGCGGGTGAAAGTGGCCAATTGGTTAGAGAGTACTGCATTGACTGCTCTCTGCTCTTTCTCTAAGGAATGGTTTAGACATTGATTAGATACCCAAAACTGCCCACAAAGGCACACATGCGCGCAGCCCTGTCCAAAACTCCTCCCGCTGACTCACTGATCGTTCTGCGGTGCCGATACTGGCAGCGCCGCCAATGACTGGAATTGGAGTCACTCTGCGGCCTCAAAGCAGGCGGCTTGGCCATTTCGGCGCGTTGACACATGATCTTGTGAATGACCTCAGAGAATGTAAGCAAAAGTGCGCCTGCAGGGCGAACGAAAGGGCGGAAGGCGTCGAGCTGGCAGAAAGAGGTGAAGGGTGAGGTTGGAAAGGTCTGTGCAACGGCCTAAGGATTTGGTGCCACCGAAATAGCATAAGCTGAAGCGGCCCGGCCAATCCGATCCGAACCGATCCACTAGTATCGCCAGCATCATCGCTTTTCCAACATGTTTTGTATTCCCGAACATATACGTACCGGCATATTGATGCCGTCACAAGTCGAATGTCAACCCTCCCATCCGATTCTCGGGACGTTCCACCCAGCCCAGCGTGCCTCATCACATGGCGCTGCCGCTTCGGTTTGCTCCTGGGAACTCTGCGCCCAATGAGTCCCATAACGGTACTCCGTCGCGCGTTATCTCTTCAAGCTGCGGGCAGTTCATGTTGAGCAACACCGGAGCTATTGCGTCCGAGACGAGCTTGAGGGCTGGCTCCAGGGTGGCCACGATGTTGTTGAGGTAATTCGGTGCTGGCACGATATTAGTAAGTTGTAAATAACCTGAAGTGGGTTCGCGTCGCCGGGTTCATCCGACGCTCGCTTGAAGCATTGGAGTCGACTCACCAGCGAAGTTGACAACTTCCAACACGAAGCAAAGCAAGTTGTTGCTAGAGAGCAGATTCCCAATATTGGTGATGCCACTAACAGGATCTTCCAGGTCCACGCCGGTGAATGTGTTCACCTTACCAGTATTCCCACCGAGACTTCCGAACACGGGATACCGGGTGATCATGTACACGACATCAAGATTCAGAGTGACCAGTCCGTAATCGAGACCGACTTTGAAGTAATTCTCGGGGATCCGCTCATGACCTTTCTTGTAGGTGAAATTATCACGATCGCCACTCACGGCATAGAAGCTCTTCAGCATATCTCGACTCAGAGCTCCTTTGGGATTCTCGGCCGAATGGTTTGCAAACAAGTTTCCAACAAAGCAAAACCCAGCATTTCTCGCGAGCAATCCGGTGATGGGCCCATAATAAAAATACGGATTTGTCGCTACAGAATCGTCCCAACGCTGCTTCGCAAAGTCGGACATGATATCCAAGGTGAAGTTGTTGGTGTTGTTGCTGGTCTGCAAGCTGTTGTCCTCGGGAATCAGATCATAAAGCCTCTCGAAATTCGTCAGGTTCATGGTCACCGGGTCTCCAGTCACATATAGGTCGTTGCGAGTCGGTGAGGAGTCCGCTTCGATAAAGTTATGCGAATGATCGAGCCCACGAGGCTCGCCTGTCATGCCTTGGATCAGCACGCAGTTGAGGGCAGACTCATACTCTACAGGACATACCCAGAAGCCCGAGCAGGTTCCCCAGCAGGTTCTGCACCCGGGTATCATTGCCACCAATTGAGAAGGACGGGTTCAGGGAGACCGGGTTGCCCGTCCAGACAGTGCCCATCACGGCAAGAATCGTGGCCAGCTCCAGGCTGACTCCGTAGACCTCGTTCAAGGCACTGACTGCTCCCAGCAACGAGACCACGCCATCACGAGGAATATATCCATGGTTCGCCAACGCATTGAGACCTGGACACGGCCCTCTTTGATCGCCATCAACAGGAGGCTGCCACTCGTGTTCCCCTGCCACGTTAATAGGCTTGTCGTATGAGTTGAGCACAAGACGCTTCTCTGGATGTCCTAGGTGCGCATGGCCTGGTTGATGGTGATTGTTCGAGAAAGCAAGAACATCTCGGCCGAGCACCACGACGAGAAGCGGAATCAGAAACACATACATATTCGCGCTTCTGCAGGAACAGCAAGATGACCATGAGTCCTGTTTTGACTGGCCCCCTTCTACTATGCTTATACTACCATGTGCTACAGAACACCGAGGCACTTTCTTGAGACTTTTGGATCCAAGCGAGGAGCATTATTTCGATGAGAGCGCCGGCACGAAGTGTCTATGCCAGTTTTGTCCTTTCGACGACGTTCTGCAATGCTGGGCGATTACCGGCAAATCAAACACCCTGGCATCGCGTTCGACTAGTAGCAGATCTGCATAGGCGGAGTGTGGCTTTTCTCCGGTACGCAGAACCCCGGCAGACGGAAGACTGAACGTTTTGACCGGTACTCTATGGCGCCAAGCCAGACGATGAAGAATCCGACATCAGGGTCGCTTGAGGTTTGAAGTTTGAGGTCAGAGCTCGCGGGCGAGGGCTAGTATTGCTCGCGCCTGCACGGTCATTCTAGCCGCAACCGTCGTCTTCACTGCTACGTATGCTTGATCAGCTAAAGTGCTATACGTAGCCTTCTCAGTTGCACTCTTTCAGCGTCTTTGACCCGCTTCCCATCGACAGGGCGTCACTCTCTCGCAGGTCGACCTTGAAACCCCAGTGCCATAATTCTCCAGCTTAAGTACGAGGTCTTCGTACGTGCTATGACACCTCCACAACCTTACCTCTGTTCAGCCAATTTGGCAACGTGAAGTTCCTGTGGAGCCTGGCTGTATTATTCCGCACCTTTGCCATTGGCCAGAATGCAACTAACCAGACTCAATTGGGGAATGCATTGGCGTTGCTGCAGACCATGCCTGACTGTGCGGTACGTATTATGGTCGTGGACTCGTGGCCTGTTGGTGCTCACCCACCTGCTGATAAACAATTGCAGAAAAAACAAGGCCTCAACGCAGTCGCGGCCGCCGGCTTTGATGAAAACAATCTGAACATGACTTCGAGCTGCAGTAGCAAGACAGCCACGGCAGGAATCGAAGCATTTGCCAGGGAGAGCTGTACCGTACGGCAACACTTGAGTACGGAAGCTAACATGGCGCCATAGGTTCTGCGCTCGTCACTGGCGTGGCAGCTGCGAAGAACGTTACGGAAACCCTGTCCGAAAAGCCCTGTCTGGCATGCTGAGACATTCTCGATTGCCAGCATCATTGATGGCGCTTTCGCTACTCTGGCCTAACATCCTACAAATGCTGCCGAAGATCTGCTTCACTTGCGATAGAGCAGCACGAAACGATGCCGGGTTGTAGTGGGATGATCTCACGATTAGCATTGCTATAGCACTGACCATACCTATAACCTGCCTATCCAGCGTTTGCAAGTGCTTGTTGGGCACTCATCGGCGAATGAATCACTGACATGGGCGTAGTAAAAAGGGCTTGGAGTTGGCAAACATGTCTGGATTTTTAAGTACTTCGTCAGCCTTTACCGTTGCTAACGTTACGATCAAGATTTCTACAAGCAACAAAGTAGGGTTCTGGACAGTTATTGAAGTCGATAGGGCACTATTTTGTGCTTGCATGCCCGGCAAGTACACACTTGAATAAGGTCGAACTGATATTTCAGATCGCGCTCTATATAGCATTATGCGATCGTTGTAGCGTGCGTGCGTGTATGCGAGCGTGTGTTGACGCACAAGTTCACTTCATTTCCCCCCCAGACCCTTGGGTGTCTCTCCATCCATAATACTGACGTACGTACTCGGCTCCTGATGCAGCATGGTCCACCCCAGCAGCGGAACGTAGCTGCAGCCCCTGGGACTCCGCTATCCTGCTTCCACTGATGATTGTCGCATGGGAAGCATAGAAAACCCGATACTAGCTGCAAATCAGCAATACGTAATTCGAGCAATGGATAGAAATTCTATAGGAAAAGGGAAGATCAACCAGGAAGCATACAATTACAGCGTTCGTTAGCAGAGCCTACAAGGCCCAGTAGACCGGTTCAAGTCGATAGATGAGTCACTGATCCCTTACCGCCTCCGACTGTCCGACCATTCTCCAGATACGCCGTGTAATGTCGGAAGTGGCGACTGCGATGTAAACTTCTTCATTCGTCAAATGGGTATCTTAAGGGAGTGACGCCATGCGCTATGCTATCAATCAAGGAACGTCCTGCGCAATGTCCTTCATCGCTGTCCGTTCCACGACCACGATCTGCCATCATCCACGTTCAACCATCGACCACTCTTGACAGCATCCCATCCAATCATGACCCCAAGAGCTCGGCAGGTCGCACTGCTGATGGCGCAGACTACGCCGTCGCTTTGACCCAGAACTGCAAGGTCGAGAAGATAAGCGCGACCAACCAGTTGCCGTAATCGGAGTGCCTGTTCTGGCATGCTGGCGCCCGAGTGCGAGTCCAGAGCTTGCTTCGCCCCTCCCATTGAGTAGAAGAGTCCGCTGTAGAAGCCACCCTCCCATCCCAGGTTCTCTTCAATGTACTTGACGTAAGCACCATCTCGGATGGGAACGACAGGCGATGTCTGGTCCAGCTTCGACTTTGTGACGAGTTGTATGCGCTCCTGGGCTGGCTGAACAATCAAAGGTGCTGCTGCTTGTGACAGTTCGTATGAGTCGAATATGTCCGGGTCATCCGAGCTAAGCAGTAAAGGAGACTTGATGTCTGCTCGCACCGAAGACGAGTCTTGTACAGCCTCATTCACTTTCAACACTGTGTGAGACAGCGACCGGGCGCCGAGAGCATATCGCTCCAGTGGTAGGTAGTCTCTACTGTACTGGTACTCGTATGGGTGTAGGTCACCACGACGGATCTGCATGCCAATCATTGAGCCTCCGCACGCTGCGGCGTCGTCCTGCAGTTTCGCGATGCGTGACGCTGCGTACAGCAAGTCTTCACCAGTCAGCTTGAAGAGCGCCTTGTAGCCAGTGTGAGCCAGGTCGTACAGCCGCGACTGTGCCTCGACTCCGTGCTTCCCCGCCACCTGAAACTCTCTCTGGAACGCTGCGCCAAACGTCCAAGGTGCGGTGGCGGAAGACACCACGATGTGTCTAGCACTTCGTGGGCAGGGTACGACGTGGTTAGGGAGTGGCCGTGAGCACTTCGGGATTGGTGGCGCGGCGAAGTATGCAGTGTATGTCCCCCAAGCCCAGCGTGTGTCGTCAATGAAGAAAGCGCGATTTTCCTTCTTCGCAAGGCCGTAACTCATCCAAAGCAGCAACAATGACTTGCCAAAACTAGCTTGATCCGACTCGAGGACAAAGGTCAAGCTTGTGTCGCAGATGTTTGGCTGATTGCTGTTTGTGGTTGCCGGAAGCATGCCAGACATTTCGGCGTCACCAACGTCGAGGAAGGTCTGGTCTATAGGCGTTCGAAATTGCTCTCGCCACCAATGTCTACCGATATGATATTTGGCATCCTGGCCGATTGTGCGTTGCAATGCAGTGCCGTGTGTGCACAGGGAGGTGTAGTGGCTGCTCGTCAAAGGGAAGCTGACATTGTGCGGAATCGACACGGTCCATTTGGTGGCTCCGTGAATATCTGTCACCACCAATGCTGTAGGTTCGCCGGGCAGGTCATTGCCGCCAATCAATTCAATGTTGTTGTCGACGCCATCTGGCGCAGGGGCGGCGTGGGAGGTGATGTACGATGCCACCGGCGCGCCAAGAATGTAATGCCACGTGAAGAGCAGAGCGCAAGCAGCGGCCAGCAGGATGCGCATGTCGGTCAGTCGTCGATATGAGTACCCGGACCTGTTCTCCTTGGTCACGGGACCCGGCAGTGTGGGTGAGAGCGGAACAGCGCAGTATTTCTCATGGAAGCTGTTCCGCGCCGACCAAGAGGAAGAAGAGATGGAGCTGGTCGAGTCGGTCGAGGAAATCGACAGATTGGTGTTCCTGCGATCCCGGACCATTTTGCTGCCCGTTCGTGCTTTCCTCATCAACCACCGCTCACCAGCGCCAAGTTCGCTTGGCAACCGTTTTTCGACTGATGCTATCGACTTGTTCCGGTGATGGCAACAATCGGGGCCATGCTTCTCGTCCTTTGCCAAGTCTTGCCAGCCGCGCGAGAACAGAATCTCGGAATGTTGGAAATCGCAGTCGCTGGCCGGGAGAGGAGCCTGAGGCTCAGTCTATGCTGATAGCCTACCCCCTAGCCCGCGGGCGTTTGTTTGCAGGAAAGATGATGCAAGATGATCTACGGGGAGAGCCAGATGGAGAGGGAGGAGGGAATACGTCAAGAACGAGATCTCACGACACACGAAGTGCGAGCGACGATGGTGCCGAACAAGCAGCAGCAGCAGCCAGCAGTGAGACGCAGATCCGACGTACATCATGCTCGCCGAGTCCTGGGCGGGCCAGTGAGCACTTGCGCATGAGTGGAGGAGGCTCGTAAATGTGGCAAGATGCAAAAGACGTGACCAAACACAGGGCAGCAGAACATGCGGACAATGTTTGGTGTGCAGATCCCGTTCGCACAGGCGTTTCAGAAAGCCGCTAAACAACACAAGCGAGCAAGCAGTCCAAATGCCGCCGGCGCTCGGTCTCGTGTCACGTGCAGCACTCTAACGGCAGTCTCGCTTCACCACCACCACCACCACGTTTCCCGCCATACGCCATACGCCATCATGCCCTGTCTCATCAACACGTGCATCCATCTCGAGACATGACATGACATTTCACGACACCGCTGCCTGCTGTTTGAAGTGGCACGCGTGCCCACAATGTGCTCCAACATGCCACGCTTGCTACGTTTCGCAGTGTCTCATCTCCAAAACAAACGATCTACATGCCAGCCAACCACGAAGCAGGGAGGGGAGGGGGAGGGGGGGACCAGTTTCCCTGCCAAGGCGTGCAGCATGCCAGCTGACCCTCACTGAGAGTCAGCAAAACCTTGATAGAGAGACATCCCGCCCTTCACACGGCAACGTCTCCTGAACATCTTCGTCTGATTCCTCGATCTACTGTTAACATTTCAGCCCGCTATGGACGGCCTTAATATGTCTACGTAGTAAGACAGGAGCAAGACCCTAAGTGGAAACGAAAACCGTGCCGACGTCGCACCGTTATGCTCTGATCTCATAAAATAAAACGACCGGCCATGAGGTCATGGCATGAACTGTCACAAACAGGCATGCAGTTCACCTTGCGCCCCGAGTGAAGCAAACGATTTGAGTACGTAGGAGACATTGGTTTGATGAACCCGACGCCGTGGACATGGGCAGCTTCAGAAGATCCCCAACCAGACGCAAGAATATTCTTGTGCATGAAATTGCAATTTGTTCCCAGACGCTTGCCGAGTTCGCTGAATCGCTTATTGAAGTCACCGAAAGTCAATTGGGAGGGGAGGGGGAAACAAGATCGAGACCAATGTCGAAAGCTCAAATCTCCATGTTGTGATCCATGTACGTACAGCCGAGCTACTTTTCCACTCTGGGTACGTAGCACTGCAGATTCACGATTTGCGAGGACGAAAAAAAAGGGGATCGTAAACATACGTAGCTTGACTTCTCGTCTTCCGCCTTGCAGGGCTCTTCACATTTCGGATAGCTTTGCCTTAATGCAACCACGGAGCTTGCAAGACCAGGCCAGGAACGTGGCAAAAGCTGAGCAGTCCACGAAACCTCACGTGGTTCGATGCCTTCACGGCCAGGATAACGATCAAGTCATATATGCGCCGCGAAGTGGGACAACATCATGGCAGCTGACAAGAACAGTGAGTGTGAGGATCAGAAAGACAGGTGGAAAGAGGTGAAAGCCAGTAGTAGCTTCACGCGGCACAGAAAAATTCGCGTTCGTGAGGAGCGACAACGCGCTCACGCCTATGGACTCCCTAAGCACTGAATGGCGGCGTAGCTACTGGAACGTACGTCAACACGGTCCCGTTGATAGCATAGAGACGCGGAGGTACGTACGAGACAGCGCGCTCCAGCAGGCCTGAGGCACTGCCGCTCCCAGGTATCCTCCACTTAGACACTGCTCTCCAGAAACCAGTGGAAGCTCGAAATACTTCAGACACGCGTCGTACGGCATCTTGCCAGTCGTCGCCTGGTTGGCATAGTCGTGGCACTTGTAGTAGAGCGACAGTCGAATGCAGCGGTTATTGTCGCAGTCAAGAGTTCTGGTGTAGTCGCCGCCCGTAGATATCGGAACGTGCTGTGCAGCCTTGCAGTACTGCTCAATTGCTATTAAACTCGGTTAGATAAGACATCGAAGGAAGCGTGCGGACTCACCATGAATGAAGTCCTCCGTGCTGGCCGTGTAGACTTCGGTAATGCAGTACGTGGTAATACTGTGGTCGACCGCAGATGGAATTGGTGAAGCAGCCAGGGCTTCAGCAGCACACAGTGCTGTTGCAAGAATGGAGATGAGGGCGTTCATTTTTGAGGATGATTGGATCGCGTCGAGGTGTTGGTGCTTCGAGGTAAACAGCGCAGTCTGAGGTACTGGTAAGACCGACGGTATTCTATCGCTCTTTGCGAGACAACAGTAGCTGCTGCCATGGCTTCGTTGCTTCGACACAGACAGTGCTTTTTGAGGTAACGACATACTGTTGATGCTACTTTCTGCCTTGACATCGTTGCTCCTGCTGTTGACTGAGAAGTACGGATCCTTCTTTCTGCCAACCAGCGAGCTGTACTGTCGTGAAGCGCCATGGCTGGAGCATTTCAGTGATTAGACGGCCATCGGATTCGTGAGATGGTCTCAAAGATCAGGATCAATGTGCATCTTGAACTTCTTACTCGCACGATCCGCCGGTCTGGTCTGGAACTGATTACCATGAAGCTCAAAGACAAGCGGGCTCTTGTCTGCGACCTCAAATGGCACTTCGAATCGGAAGATAGTATGCTCTTTCGGCACAGTCTTCAGCTCATGCTTGGCTGTAACAACCTCAAAGGTGGACTTGGTATCCCTCACAACGAACCCTTTCAAGCCAACGCGACTGGGACAACGGCTTCTTACAACCTCCACTAAGGCACCCATATATTCTGCTGAGACCAGAAAAGGACCAGCCCCAGCGGCATCAACGTACGTCCGACCGTCCTTGACGCCCAGTATCTCGCGCATGTACTCACACCACATCTTGTGCACTGGCTCATAGATGTCGTACTTTTGCTGCGACTTTGGAATCTCGAATATGCCTTCCGCACGCTTCCGCTTCGCACTCAAAGGCTGCGGCTTGTTGCTCTTGCGCTGCGCCTTCGCCTTCTGGTGTCGCTCATACTGTCGCTTGGCGCGTGCGTTTCGAGTCGGATCTGGCGACGATGGGCGTAGGAGAAGAGGCCGTTGCTTGACCTTCTCGCGGAAGATGGTCGCAGCGTGATCCGGGGAGTGCGCTCTTTCGAGCAGCTCCCTCGCGATATTCGTGTCTGGCTGGGTAGCCATGATGTGCTTCGGTGCTCACATCATTATTGTGTGTTGAACGGAAGCAAGACTTGGCAACGCTCTCGCGAAGCTTACAAGCGGAAAGTGCGGCCGAGCGAGCGGAAGGAGCGGTCGTGCTGTAAGTCGACTCACTTTGATGATATCCAAGACTCTGCACGATCACATAGATGCTCTGCTGTGCGCCTGCGAGAAGCGCTAGATCTCTTGCAAGCACGCCTTTCAGACTTCCACCCCAAGTACCGGTGTTAATTCGCCGTTTCAGGATCATGTCCAGCCAAAAAAAGATATTCGCACCCGGAGGCACAAACGACTCCTTGCAGGCAGAGCAGTACACAAAAGGCTCCTTGACCATAGATCAGCTCGACAAAGACCCTTTCACTCAATTTGACATCTGGTTCAAGCACGCCAACGAGGAGAAAGTCTATCAGCCAGAGACTGTCACCCTGTCTACAGCGGAACTACCTTCAGGCCGTGTCAGCGCTCGGATGGTGTATCTGAAGGAAATGGACGACAACGGCTTCGTCATCTACAGCAACTGGGGCACTTCCAGAAAGGCAGCGGATGTGGCGTCTAATCCTCACGCAGCGCTTACCTTCTGGTGGCATGAGCTTGAACGACAAGTCCGCGTTGAGGGACCTTGTGAACGCTTGACCGCGGAAGAGAGTCAACTATACTACGACACTCGCATTCGTGGTTCAAGAATAGGCGCGTGGGCCAGTCAGCAAAGCCAAGTATTGAAGGGCAGGGACGAGCTGGAGCAGAGGGTGAAGGTATGTCATTTCTATGTGTTCATCTGTGTATGCTATGCTAACCATGCGCAGGATGTTGAGCAGAAGTACGATGGTCATGAGAAGATTCCCGTGCCAGCATTCTGGGGAGGATTGCGAGTGAAGCCGGAAATGGTAGAGTTCTGGCAAGGCCGACCCAGCCGACTGCACGACCGCTTCCAATACAAGAAAGGAAGTGGCGGACAGTGGGTGATTGACAGGCTCAGTCCGTAGGCAGTGCAGTCACGACCTTCAAGTTGGAGCTAGCAATGTTGGCAAGAACCATTGTCGGCAGTCCACCACCAGTAGTACCGACTGGTAGCAGGCCCGAGCCATTCTGCACTTTACCTCGGAGCTCGCTGCCGTCTGTGCCGCGGGAAAGCAACACATCCATTCAGGCAGATATCGCACCAGACTGCCGCGCTGTCACGTCTACTGACGAAAAACGGCCAGTTTATGATCACAGATGCTTCAGGCAATCTTGTCCCCTTTCGAAAGCCAGGGCAAGTCGCCGAGATATCGCCGCAAACCGATACTCAAGTCAATGCGTATACGAATAATACTCAAGATGGAACGACGGCACAGACCGACGGTTTGCCGCTGACGGGGGCCAAGCTCGGGCATGCGCTTGATACATGGGGGCGGGGAATATACATCATGTATCGCTCTGCTAAGGATGCAGGGCACATCGATAAGGCTGCATCCGCGGACCATGTCGAGCACCACTTCGCTCAGCAGCCTGGTTTGGAGGAAATGCAATGAGCAGGATCGTGAGTCTCCTCCTTGATTCAGTTGAGACTCGATAGAGGAGAGACAATCACTTTTATCGTCTTCAAGGAGATCTTGTCGTGGGGTATGGCCTCGCGTTTTCGTAAAGCAGTTGGGCTGATCTGAGAGTCATAAATGGCTCGAACGTGAGCTGCTCAACAACGTACATAGGATCTTTCGCCGTGACGACGAGTCGCACTGATGGGGACGCCTTCAAGTCCAGCTTGCAAAAAATCCAGCCAATTGGTAGCTTTCGTGGTTCAACTACGTGCTGCGCACCGCGGGGCTTTCCGCATATTCAAACTGACCGCTAAGACTTGCTGCTGCCCTTGCCAATCACTCCTTCCATCCTCGTCCCTGTCAGCACTCCCTTCTGCTCCTGCGCATGCGCCGGCCCGTCCATCACGGCCTTGACCCGATTCTCAAATGCCTCGATCATCTTGTCCGCAATCTTGCCTGCCACGGCACTACTCATCGCGTCATACAGCGGATTCGCAAACTTGAACTCTATCGCTAAATTCACCTCTGTCCTCTCTTGTCCTGGGATCGGACTTGTCTCCTCGTGGTTCTTGTGCACGCCCTCTCTATGCACTGCTCCTGAGGGAGGGGGCTTGTAAGGGTAGGGATTTAGAGTCCAGCGCGTCAGGAGATGTGTCATGACGGTGTTTTGGCGGGCGGGGTCGTTTTGGGGCCTGGGAGAATGGTGGGAAGCTTCGGGGGAGGATTCGAGGGTGGCAGTTGTGCTGGGGCCGCTGACGGCTTCGACTATCCTCTCCGGGATGCAGTAGATTCGAGAGGTGAACTCTTCGGAGATGGAGTCGTTGAAGCCGATAATGAGGGTGGCTTCTTCGGGGTATTGTTTGCCATCTTGTTGAGTTGGTTGAGAGTGTTTTGTGACGAGTGATGTTTGACAGTAGGGGACGAATTGGGAGTAGGAGGAGACGTCGGAGATGATTTGGTAGATTAGGCTAGCTGGGTAGCGGAGGGTGCGTTGCGCCGTGAGGGTCTGATTCTGGGTGAAGGGGTTGGAGACGAATGCTCGTTTCTGGTGTTGTAGTGTATTGTGGTTGGAAGATTGTGCCGCGAAGAGTGTCCTTGCTGCTCTGCAGGTGGCTGGCTGTCGTATACTGGTCTGTAGCAATCCATTGGAGATGCTGCAGATGGAGTTGATGCTCTTCATGGCGATGGTATTGCAGTAGAGACTGTCGTGGGCAGAGATCGTGCTTCAAGAGGTTGAGAGCAACATGACGGAGGTCAACAGACGATCCTCGGCATCACTGGCACACTGGCTGCTGGCATTGTCCAACCGTGAATTATGCTTAAACACGACATATCGTCATGCATTTTGCTAGCCCCATCGCGTGCCTGGACCACCCACCACCATGTGAAGCGAGATCTCGGAACGATCTCCGCAACGCGAAAACCCCAGATCGGCAGGTACGACGACTTCGAGCATTTTCAACGCCAAGACCACGGCGACGAACAACAAAGTCATCACCATGGCAGCCGAGGCAGAAGACATAGCACTCGCGGTGCGGAGAAAGCAACCCAAGCAACAACTCACCAAGGGCATGGAACACATGCGCGGCTACGTAACAGTCGACACGCCACCACAACCACTCCTCGCCCCCGTGACCATCGGATCAAGATCCCAAGACACCCCGCAAGCAGGAGAAGACGCCTATGGAGTTCCAGCAACCTTCGAGCCCATCCGCAAACCCACCACCGACTCCTCCCAAAACGACCAGAAACGTACTGACCCTTTCCAATTCGGCACCCGCTACCTCGAAGACGGCGACGACATCTTCGCCCACAATGCCTGGGATCACGTCGAAGTAGATCCTCAATACAGTCAATTCATCGAAAGCCAGACGGAGTTCCAACGCAGTAACCAAGTTTCCAATTTCGATAAAACGCGCTTCAATACCAACCCGGAGAAATGGTGGGACAAATTCTATTCTAACAATTCGAGCAACTTCTTCAAAGATCGCAAATGGCTCGCGCAGGAGTTTCCCGTGTTGGGGGAAGTGACCAAGGAGAACTATGGGCCTGTGAGAGTATTGGAGGTAGGAGCTGGTGCGGGGAATACGGCGTTTCCGATCTTAGGGATGAATAGGAATCGGGAGTTGAGGTTGCATGCGTGTGATTATAGTAAGAAGGGGATTGAGGTGATTCGGGCGCAGAAGGCGTATGTTGAGCAGGAAGGGGACGTGTTGAGAGCGGATGTGTGGGATGCCGCGAGCGTGACGGACTTGCCACCTGGGGTGGAGGAAGGGAGCGTGGATGTTGTGTTGATGATCTTCATTTTCTCTGCTTTGGCGCCGGGGCAGTGGGGACAGTGCGTCAGGAATATTTGGAGGCTGTTAAAGCCTGGGGGAGAGGTATTTTTTAGGGACTACGGCAGAGGGGACTTGGCGCAAGTGCGGTTCAAGAAGGGGAGGTACTTGGAGGAAAACTTCTATGTCAGGGGTGACGGAACGAGGGTCTACTTCTTTGAGGAGCAGGAGTTGAGGGAGATATGGGCCGCTGGAGGACTGAATAAGGATGAAGAGGATGTTGGCAATGTTGACGATGCCGAAGGGAAACCAGCATTTGACGTTGTCAATTTGGCGGTAGATCGAAGAATGCTGGTTAACCGACAGAGGAAGTTAAAGATGTATCGATGCTGGATACAAGGGCTCTTCAAGAAACCGGCTGTCGAACATGGTAGTGGCGCCGGTACACGACACGTCGAGATCGGTTCATCGACTACCGAAGACACTAAAGAAGAAACGGATCGGCACTCTACTACGGAATCATGATCATGGAGCATCTCACATTGAACGACCACCATGATAGCGAACTCGCTCGAATCTCTACAGTGCGCTGGTCACACCGCAGTATCACATGAATCAAGACACGTCTATACCATTGGGTCCCGTCCAGTGCCATGCTACAGCAATAGCGGATATATTGTCCCGGTACCGCTGGTGCAGGTGTGCAGCCCCGCGAGACACACACACTACTTACCTCTTGCAGAAGAGGCAAATTTTTGTATGCGACATCTTGTTCGACGGGATCGCAGCTTATGCGCATCAATCACTTCCGCACGTCATGCATGTGCGCGGCAATCGTGGCGTCTTCGTTGCCAATCAACGTTTGCTACTAGGAGGCGCTACTGCCGCCCGCAGACATACCGCCCCATTGTACTGCATCACTAGGGTTGGATGTAGCGTTGCGATTCGAAGGCAATATGAAAGTCCATCGTTGCACTTCGCAACGATTTGGACAAGGCTCGGCGTTGCTCGTCTTATAGTGATCGAGCTCACCCAGAGTCACATGCTCGTCCGCATACTCTTTCGTGCCTTTTGTATCTTTACGAAGAGGTTTAGAGCCTGGCGGGGCGTGGTTCATTCGTGTTCGAGTATATGATCTTGGCTGTCTGGCACTTGTCGTAATTGTCGGTGCTGAGACACGATAGGAAGCGCTAGAGCAGGTACGCTGTGTCCGGGTACTGCGTTAGCGTTTTGTGTGTGCTGATGGCCAAGATGAGAACTGCCGGAGCTGCTGGACTTCCTTTTAGGTAGACGGAGTTATCCACGCGTCGCTGGTACGCTGCTGCGGCGTGATATGAAAGAAGGAGAAGAGTAACGACCCGGGAGTCTGCTTGTGGTGGAAGAGCGCGGTACTGGTGCAGGGAACGTGCTGGCTGGCTGCTCGTGGCCGTCACCTGCTTCGAGGACCGTTGCTGACGTGCATGTCCCGCGCAAGAGGACTTCGGACAGCCACTACATTCATGAGGCTCCCGCGTACAGGTCTAGATCGCATGTTGCCGGATTGTTCTCGATAACTGCCGCGAATCTCAAGGTAACGCAACCGATCTAGCAAGGTTGCTCGTGGTTGGACACCCTGTAGGAGCTTGTTTTCACCTCGAATCTTGTTCGAGATGTCCCGCGCATCGCGATGTGGCCGTGATTATACGAATTTAACGAGCTTCCTGATGCTTTGAAAGCTTTTGCATGTTGATGCCGTGGTTCAAGCGGCTTGGGCTCTTGACTCGCCGAGTGGGAAGCGTCTTCAGATCGTGGTCAGGCCATCATGAGGGTAGCGTTGCGAAGTCCACGGATGCCATGCCACTGGAAGAAGTCCTTTAACATTGTGACTGGCGATGTTACAGTCAGTCAATCTAGTGGACAGAGGAGAAGGTTCTTGGCTCTGTAATTGACCTTTCCTGCTGTGCCGCATGGCTGCAGCGACCCGCGCACCGTCAGGGATCACGCCCAATCGACGACAGACGTGATTGGCGAGTCGCAACCTGCGCAAGTGGATCGCGTGCGATACTCTGTGTCATGAACAGCGATGGGCCAGATGTGTAAGTGATCGACGATGTTGTCTTGTAGCCTTCGGCTAGCCGCATCTATGCTCGATCACATGATACTGCAATGATATTGCTGTCGCTACTGTGCCATCTGTCGCAACCTTCTGTTTGCTCATCTTCCACTTCTTGATACCTCAACCATGCGGCATACCGCTGTGCTTGTGGAAAAGTTCGAACCTCCCGAGGCATCAACCACTCCGCGCAACGCCATGACGAAACCCGTACCATACTTTCGGCCCTCATGAGCGGGATAACCGACCGAGGTACAAGGAAGAGCTGTGCAGAGAAAGAAAGAGTTGTAGGAAGAATCGCTTCTATTCCAAATGTCTATGCTGCCCTAGGTATGCTGAAGGATGGCTGCGAAGAGAATCTCAAACGGAGCGAACCGTGGAACGACGCCAACGGGTGCCATGCGACTACTGCCCTCCTACTGGGTATTACCGAAGGCGAAGGACCGTCCAAAACGAGGCGCGCCGACCGTGTGGGCGCCCCGATACGAAATGGTGCTGTCGATATGAAGAATATCAAGATCGTTCTGCTGGTGGTGCGATGACTGGCACGATTAGCACGGGACAGCACATGTTGGGTCATATGGCGAGATACATACTCTGCAGGCTCCTCAATAGAGTTTGAAAGCGGTAAAAGAAGTCCCTCGCAGACTCATTGGAAAACCCACTGGCTCTGTAGTATTGTCCAAGTCTGTTGTACGTTTGCAAAAGGATTGTCGTGACAGTGCTCCGTTGTAACAGAGCACGGACACCCGGTAGCGGCTCTAGCTCCCGTATCGTGTTCAGATATTGCGACCAATTCGTAGGCACTGTCGCGAACCTCGAGTGCAGAAGGAACTCGTTTTGACCTCCAGCGTACACTGGTGCTGCAGCGTTTGCCGGTCTGTAGTCTTGAGTATGGGCCACGATCTGATCGAGCATCCAGACAAGAAGCATTACAAGACGCGCTTTCGAGTCTTGGTGCACCTGGTTCAAGGGAGGCCTGCGGAAAATGCCACTGATCGAGGTATAGATTCGCTGTATCTCCTCGATGGTCTCAATGGCGTCCAGTTCAACGTTTCGAAAATCCTGAAATGCCTTTTCAGCGCGTTGTTGAAGCTTAGTAGCCACTAGCTCACCCCAGGTTGAGCCACTGACAGGAAGCGCTGCACTGATGCTTCTGACGTTGTCAACGGTCGTCGTTCGTGCGATTGCCTCTGCAATGCTCCGGTAGCTCAAACTGCTGCAGCCTTAGCACTATGCTTTCTCAAGGGCCACATGTCACACTCACCTTGGCTCTGTCAAACGTCGCACATCGCGGTCCATGAATTCGGTAGGAGATAGACGACCAGGCTCATGTGCTGCCAATGTTGCGAGAATGTAGTCTCGCGCTGTCGCACGAGGTACAGCAGGAGTCTGCGGTTGCCCGGATGCTGCACCATCATCATTTTCATTGTCGTCATCGTCCTGATCATCTTCTTCGCTTTCGTCGTCCGAGTCCTGGTCGTGCTTGGCAGGTCGCCTGCCCCTGGTAGCAGCGATGCGGGCAGACTGTCTCCGTGATGACCCCGCAATGGCCTGGGACCCTCCAGGAGGGTTGGCAGCGGCAGCTCTGGAACTTGCGGAACGATGAGCATCTTGCTTAGCCTTGGCTCGCGTAAGGGCTGGCATATCGCTCGAGCTTCTGCGTGAGGCGCTGATGTTCAGCTTTCTACCCAGCTCGGAAGCTGCGTCGCTGTGACGGGACATAGGCAATAGGTTGTCGTCGATGGGACTGACGAAGGGCGATGTTTCTGATGCCATGTTGGTCGTCCTTCCTGGCCGTTCTTATTGCTCTTCCTGATGCTGCTTTGCCGCATGCGTGAGGCGTTGACGAGGCCTGGGCAAATACTGTAGCCTTTCTGGCACAGTCACAAGCACAGTCTGTTGGCATCCGCATCAAGCACAGCAAGCCCGGAGTTCCGGCGTACCGCGGCCTGAGATCGAGACATCTCGCCAGTCATGTCAAAGGGCAGACAACCCCGAATGGAAGACGAAGTCGGCAGAATGTGGGGTGTTCCAGACGCCCCTCGAATACCATCCGGCAGGGCGAAAGCAACGTACATGGTGGGCAGCGGATCTCGACTGATTCACAGCAGAGCTCCAGCAGGTTTCGAGATTACTGGCACCTACTGCAACGTAGCGGCGTAGCGGCGTGTGTTGGTGGTCGCCGCCTACAGCTTCAGGCTTCAGGCCTCAGGCCTCAGACCAAGCTTCCCACAGCAGAGAGACGCCGCCATAGCAGCGGGACTTCATCGCATCGCGGTAGGGACTATGACGAAGAATGGGTTGGAGACAAGTTGTCCTATCGCGTGGGGATCAAATGCGGTTTCGTCTTTGGAGCGACAATGTGACAACGACTTCATGCATAACGGATCGTGAGTGGGACCTAAGGTTGGCTGGCAGCAACGGCCATAAAGCATCCCGGCATGCACTCGCGATCATGCCGGCAGCCAATCAGTCTGATGGTGGCTCTTTTTTCTTACAAGCAACACCCGGTTCAGGAATACCGCGAGCTTTGCTAGGTTCGACCTCCGTACAGCCAAGTACCAACGGGTGAGGTCAGATGTCAAGCACTGCACCGGAAATCTGCCGAAAGAGCCGAGAAAGAGGCTGAGTACGAGTATTTAGCTGATTCTGAGTGGCTGGAGCTCCAACCAACACCAACACAATTTGAAGCGCTGAGGCGCAGCTACTGCATGTCTGAGCGGACGTCAACCTGGCTAGAGTGCATGTAGATGTATTGCCGGGTCCTGGTCTGGACGAGGCTGCAGATGACTCCTGCACTGAGGCGCACAATCCTGCGGCGCAGAAAGTGACCACACTCTCTCTCTGCTGACTTTCCTTGGACGACTTCAGTTGGTATATCGGTAAATCGATCTCCAAGCGTCAGTGAGTAACGAGCAGCGACGCCGCCCTCTCAATGTCGAAGCCTTGCAAATTCTTTGCGCTCGACAAGAAGACAAACCTCACCATACGTGGTGCTATCCTGCCTCCCACAAATCGCCGCGCTCATGCATCATCGACTGACCAGCAGTCTTCTTTCGTGAAATCGATGACCCATAGTTGCACACCGTCGATCGCAGATGCCTGCATATATCGCTTCGCTGCTGTACATCGTCGCAGTCTCCTTGCCTAGTGGATTGCCTCACATGCTCGGCACAATCTTGCTAGGATGCACGCGAGCACGCCAAGCCGCCCATGCAGGATGCCCCCTCGCGTACTCTTCGATGAGATGTAGACCCGGTCTGAAGACATGATCAGCACGGCGCTCGTTCGACGTCCTCGTCATCCGACTCACCACTGACCATGATCTTACCTCGAACTGCCTCCCGCTTTCGACGCCGCAGCATAGATTGATCTTTCTCGCGAGCTCTGTTCCTTCGCCCTTCCTGTCCGAATAATATGTCCCATCGATATGCTGCCCCAGGGTAGTCCTGACTCCCCGCCAAAATCAACGTCCTCGGGCTCTGGCGCAATGTATGCTCCTGCTGCCTGTCGCACGTCTTCTGCGTGTCGTTCGGCATCCTCTCTTTGCTGCCGCGCTTTATCACCTGCCTCCCATTAGTCACGACCAAGACTTTGCATGTTTGCGCATCTCACGGAACTTGCGCTGAGCAACGCGATTCTGAATCTTACGCCGCTCACTAGGATCCGCCACCGCAGTCCAGTCATCCTCGTCCTTGTTAGATGACTGTGCTGAGCTTGAATCGGCCTGCGAAGGCATGCTCGTTGCTCGAACGCTACCCGACTCCTCCTCTTCGCATTCCAAGGATAATGCACAACGACTATTCAGCGGGGCATGAACGTAATGGCTCGCAGGAACAGCAGATCGATGGTTCGACGTGTTGAATGCTCTCGGACAACCTTGCTTAGGACGAAATACTGATGTGTGAAAAGGGTATGCACCAAGAAGATTGAACGATACACGTCAGAAGACTCAAGGGCACCAGCAGCCAGCGCTGTGCTATAAAATGTATCCTGATCGATGGCTTAGACGTTCCTAAAGACCACTTTCAAGACCAACTTGTGTAGATGCAAAGCCATGCTGGTACATGAGTAGGAGCATGGGGCGGAATAGGATTGTTGTATCTTACCTGGAAGGAAGCTGCTCTCGACTTAGGTCTGACCCAGCTCTGGGTCATGGCTAAGTTGAATCGCGCCGTCGGCCTCGAAGTTAGCGGCCGTGCCTGCATTTCAAAAGCATAGTATGGAAAAGGAAATACGTAATGTTTGGCTGTTGATGAACCAAAGGATCAGTACGACCTCGACTGGCCATGCTGGCCCGGGCATATGCAGGGCCGGAGCCCGGCAACGACCGGTATCGAGCTTGGAAGATTCCCTCGACGGTGGACCAGAAAGGCAGAAAGTAAGCGTGCACACTGCGAGGGCGTGAACGACAATCGGGTCCGCCGTGAGCACGTGTTCGCGGATTCGCAGTGGCCGAAGCCAGCGCAGTTAGCGTCCTCGGTATGTATTGAGAGGAGGCTGAGACTAGATTCGTTTTAAGCCTCCTTCAGCGGCTGAAACAGGTCATTATTTTGGCCAAAGTGGCTCGTGAAAGTTGGGCGCGTCCAAGGAACGCACTGTGCCTGGTACCTGACGCTCGCAAAGCCACTTGTCAGCGCTGGCAATAACGCTCCAGGATCCTTGTGTGACCAGCGACTTGGAAGGAAAGTGCAGAGCGAAGTGTATAGCTGAACAGCGAGGCTAGATCTTGATCGTATCCGTTCGAAACTTTGCATAGATGCGATCGCACAGCAGATGAACCTTCGCACGCGGCTCTCGTCAGGCCTCGCGGAAGGTAGAGTGGTCGCGAGAGCGCAAGATTACCTGCCAGTTTCCGAACTTCAGACAGCACAGCCTCCTTCGCGATATGCACGATTGCGTAGGGTCGACTACCGGCGGTTTGATAACGACGCAGGTGGGATACCAGATCATCGGTCGTAGATGTGAGCTAGCAGTCAAGCAAGAGTGAATGTATCATGATCCACCATGGGTGTACCCTCAAAGAGAAATGGATATGAAGTAGAGGTGTATCGGGGAAAGCGAAGTTCGAGCTGCACATCCTCGGAAGCGCCATAAGTGACCCACAGCGGCAGTAGCCTGACCAATGAGATTTCCGCGCATCAGATCTTCGAAACTACAGGATCTGACGAGCACGTAAAGCACGTGGAACGGTTCGTAGATCTCTCTACATCACGTATATTATGTGCCGAGGCGGGAATCCTGAGAAACAATGTTGCAGGTGCGGGATTGAAAACATCCAATAGTACTGCCATACTGCCATAAGACAAAAGCTGGGGAGCGGCCTCTTCCTTCGCCCAATCCACGATACTAGGCCGTTTGTCCTACGGATCCCTAGCCAACACCAAGCGCCTAAACATGATACTCGCCTTTGCATTTGCGGCTGATCAAAAGTCTTCTTCCCCCATGTCTGCATCGTCTTCGCCGGACTCAATGAACACCAATCTGGTACCTTCTGCAGCGGTCTGCCAGATCTATAACTCATCGTTAGCATCCTCTCGGCACCAGGAGCTATGCGGAAGTGACTTACATCAATGCTAGCGTACTCATCGATAGCAGCCTCAAGTTGCTGCGCGGTGAATCCTTTGGCCAGAACTCGTTCACGTACACGCCGCAGATCAAGCTCACCGCGACCTTCCCCTGTAGCTGCAGCACCGCTTTCACGCATGCCCCGGATAAGGTTGAAGATCTTGGTGCTCGGTGACTGATCTCCTCTCCTATCTTTATTGTCATCGTACAGACTGGCTTTGCTGACTTCAACGAGTCTTAGTGCTTCGTCCACATCATCCGTGATCACTTCGTCGGCGAATCGGAGACGTGCCAAAGCCTGGGACAAACGAAGGATACCAAGCAGCGTTCTCGGCGAAGTGTGAGTGAACGTCTTTTTGCCGGCTTCATCACGCTTCTGCTGTTGCCTTAATCGCACGTACGCACCGACGAGATAGTCTGATACCTGCTTCGGCACAACTGGACGGAATGAGCGTGCTCGAGCTACCCATTGTTGCACCTCGTTGGGTGAAAAGATCAAGCCTCCTCCTTGTGGTTCTGGATGCGCATTGTGTATGTGCACGTAAGTGACGTGGCGTGCGAGCTCTTCGTCAGCATCTCGTGACGGTGTGTCCAGCAGTAAGAAGAGGACATCGAATCTGCTGAGCAGTGCAGCCGGTAGGTTGATGTTCTCAACCGGAGATATGCGCGGGTTGTATCGACCATACAGCGGATTGGCTGCTGCCAGAATCGAGGTTCGCGCATTAAGTGTTGTCGTGATGCCCGCTTTGGAGATCGAGATGGTTTGCTGCTCCATGACTTCGTGGATAGCAGTCCGGTCGCTGTCATCCATTTTGTCGAATTCGTCAATACAGCAAGTTCCGTTGTCAGCAAGCACAAGCGCGCCTCCTTCCAGCACCATCTCGTCAGTCACTGGATCGCGCATGACCGCTGCAGTGAGACCCACACCACTGCTTCCACGACCAGTAGTGTAAACACCTCGAGGAGCGACCTTTGTGATGTATTTGAGAAGTTGCGACTTGGCAACACCAGGATCACCCATCAAGCAGACGTTGATATCTCCGCGAATGCGCATGCCATCGCCCATCTCTTTGGTTACGCCGCCAATGAGCTGCAAAAGAAGAGCCTTTTTGACGTCCAGGTGACCGAAGATTTCGGGCGCGATGGAACGACTGAGATACTCGTACAATTGACCGGATCTCTCTAGCTCAGTCATGCGTCTGATCGTGGCCGGAGCAAGTATCATGTCGTCGTACTTCTTCTTGTGTTGATGTACGTACTGCGCCTCCATGTATGTATCTGTAAGTAAACCTGCCTTAATAGCTTTGAAACCGGTATATGGCGTTGGTAAAAAGATACCAGCAATGTCAACCATATCACCGGGGTTCACTCGGCGTACCAATTCGCCATGACAGTGAATTCCAAGTTGTCGCGGGATGTGACCAACCGGCACTTGATCAGCCATTTCTTGGATTTTGATTTCTTGAAAAGGCAGGAACTTCGATGCTCGCGTGGAAAGAAAAAGTTGGCCTTTGGCGTTGCTGTTCTTGCAATCCTCGGACGTGCACTCAACGAGGGGCGTAAACTGTTTCGTTGTGATCGGCTGAAAGATTTCATGGCCGCAGCGATCGCATGAGTACGCATTGACTTGCACTGAAGGCTTGACGTCTGAGACTCTGGTTGCAATGCCACGGACCGTGATGAGATGTCCGAGATGTTCACCACGGACCTGGCGGACTGCTAATGCTTTTGCGGCTTTCTCACTGCTCGATGCAGATGGCGTCACTGGCTTAAAGTTGACTGTGTAGCGGCGCGTCAGCTCTGGCGGAAAGATAGACTCGGGCAGCTCTCCATCAATGTTGCCTTCTTGCTGCTGTCGCACAGTCTCGTTCCGTTTCGCCCGCTGGCTCATGATGATGTCGAGCACATCGTCCTTGAAGTTCACCTCTCTTGTTGGACTTGGCATCACTGAGTCAACCGCCCGCGATAAGATCTCAAGGTAATGCTGCGCATTCTTCTCGATCGAGGAGACGAGCTTAAGCGCTGACACGCTCTCGTTGTCCAGACTTCGTTCGTACTCATTGAGATCGTCCAGTTCTATCAGGACCTGGCCACTAATTCGATCGGCGACATTTTGCAGCATATTCATATACTTCTGTTTCGACTTTGTTCTCCGCCTGCTTCTACCGCCCGCATTCTCGTCTTCCGCGTCATCCGCATCGTCCATGAAGTCATATTCGTCGCTAGTGCCGTCTCCATCAAGGCGAAGGTCTTCAAGCGCGTCTGCTGTTTCTGTTGAGGACGACTTGAAGTTCTGCAGGAAGTCCTTAAAGGCAGCTGTTTGCGCCTCGTAGTCGACAATGCTCTTGTATGTGAGGAGGGCCATTGCAACGAGAGGGCACTCGTGCAATTACAAAGCTCTCTCTGTTCCCTGAGAGGTAGACCTTTCCGTGTGCGTTGAAGGTATGAAATGCGAACGACGCTGGCTTGTTGTTGTTGTCGGGAAAGAGAGGTTGGAGCTGGGATCGCATCTTCCTTTCGCAACGCGTCAAACACGCGTGACGCGACTTTAGTTCGCGCCGCGCTAGCTCTATCGGCTCGCCCCGCTCCCGCGCACCTTGAAATATCTGTTTCGCCATGTTGTCTTCTTCTTCTTTCCTCAACGCAAAGTGACAATAGTCACGGACCCCACAACCTAAAAGCATTTTCGCATCGAGAGCCCGCTGTGTATACCACGGTGTGAGGCTCCATGACATCGGAAACCGTCAGCGTATGTGGAGAATGACTTCAGAGGATCTTGGGTGCCGTGGGCTTCTTTTTCGCAATGGAGTTTGGGGCAATGATCAACTGTACAGACACCATATCAATTCAACATTGTCACTGGATACGATCCCCTCATCCAACTGCGTTGTTGGCAGATTCATGAGAAGCACGTGCTGCACGAGAAGACTGTATTTGGAGGTGCTTAAGTACAGAGAGGTGCTATACATGCTGGCATTGGTTCAAGGCATCTTTTGCATAGGGCTGCTGAATATTGCCGGTATGAACTCACAACACTACTGGCTTGATCGAACAGGTGCCTCCCTTTTGAAAATTTGTTTCACTCTGTTCCTCACGGTCTGAATCAGGTTATGCGGCCTAGGGGGTATACCTCCGAGGAACACGAAGATGCTCCTTCCTAGATTCAGCAGATTCCAAGACTGCATAAACTTCAGTTTCACGATCTTCCTAACCTGACTCCGGCTTTGCTGCCACCGGCGCTATGAAGAGATCTGGGAATGGAGAAGTCGTTGCCAAGCTCCCTGCAGCAGCGAACCGCTTTGGCCATGCTTGCGGTCCCTTCGCGTGCTAGGCGATACTGCAGTAGGACCCGATGACAGCGTATTCTACAGGAATGTTGTAGGCCCTGCCTGGGGAGTTTATGTTAGTGAATTGCTGTATGCTGGTGTTCCTCATTGGTGTGCATTGCAATGATGGAGCACACTTCATCGACTGCATTAAAATTGGCGCGAAGAGGACTGAGGTTGCTGCCATGTTGATGCCAACGAGAAAGGTTGAGGTATATGCCAGGGCTTCGGTAGAGCTGGCAATGGAGCTCGTACCATCGGCATGACTGCTCTTTGCCCGCTGATCGAGCGGAAGACAGGCAATGTCTAAGAGTAAGTTGGTGGAAAGGTTGAGCATGAATGTGTGAGTGGTGATGGTAAATTGGTGCAACATCATAGTTCCAGAAGGAAACTTTCGGTTACCGGGCTCAAATTGTATCTGCGCTGATATATTCCCGTCAACATCAACACATACGACGCCACGAAGACAACAAAAATGCTGCCCGCTCGGTCTGACGGGTCGTGGCCTGGATTCGATCAATCAACAATGCTGTGTCTCGGCCATTTCATGCAGCAATAATTGTGAGGTAAGCTCGTTCTCCACCTCGATGTCTCCTTCCTCTTCGGTCATGGTGACCTTGACCACTTCTATCTATATTGACCTACTGCATACATGCGTTATTCTGATTATCGGGTCATCGACAACGTTGATACCACAATAATGCCAGAGACCGAGTATTTCGAGCATGAGCTCACGTTGTCTCAATACTCTAAACCAGCCAGCAAGACATTTCCGGCAAACCTAGCATACTGGACATTCGGGCATTCCAGCTCACCCGCAATCCTCCTCCCCACCTGCTATGGCGGCACACTCGCCAGCACATCACCGTTCCTCTACGCAAACAATGGTCCTCTCCCTCCTACAAAGTACTTCATAATCATAACCGGTCTGCTCGGTGGCGGCGAGTCTTCCTCACCGTCCAATACTCCAACACCCTACAATGGCCCAAACTTCCCAAAGACAACCTACGAGGACAACATTCGTCTCCAGTACGCACTCTGCCGGAACCTAGGCGTGCAGAAGCTGCATGCATACATCGGATTCAGTATGGGCGGACAACAAGCTTATCATATGAGCGTTTTGTACCCAGACTTCGTAGAGAACATTGTTTGCATTGCTGGCTCGGCGAAGACGAGTTGGCATAACTGGTGTTTCCTTGAAGGACCTAAACAAGCCCTCGTGCATAGTGTTGACTTCCGCGAGGGAAATTATACCGAGCCAGCGTTGCGAGGTGTCAAAGCATTCTTTCGTGTATATTCCACTTGGGCATTAAGTCAAGGGTGGTTTCGGCAGAAGTGCTGGGAACAGATTGGCTTCAAGACTTTGGAGGACTATTTAGAGGCGAGATGGAGTGGTCCTGCTGATGCGAATAACCTTTTGGCGTTGCTTTGGACGTGGCAGGATGGTGATGTTAGTAGGTACTTTCCTGAGGATCATGGAGAGCTGAACAAGACTTTGGGTAGGGTTAAGGCGAGGTGTTTGATCATGCCGAGTCAGACGGATCAGTACTTCCCTCCGGAGGATAGCGAAGAGGAAGTGAAGTGTTTGAAGGATGGGAAGCTGAAGGTGATCGAGACTGCCTGGGGACATTTAGCTGGGGGTGGTGGTGGTACGAAGGAGGATACAGAGTTCATCAAGGATGAGATCGCGAGGTTTCTAGCGTCGTGAAGAAGAGGATGGACCAAGAAAGCGTTGCGAAAGTCGTTGCCGCTTGTTGTGAATCTCGCAGCAGGACAGACCTGTGGGCAGCATGCCCTAGAGAGACAGCCAAGATAGCGCGCAAAATCACGCGCTCACATTACTCGTCGTGCCTGTAGCTTGCACAAGCTGTACAGCTGCGTAGTCGTCGCATGTCAGCCCAGCGGCTTGGGCAGTGAAGCTGATAGAACTAGCATACGCGCCCTATGCCCCGGTGGCTGCTTGGTTGCTGTTGGTCGCTATTAGTTGGCCTTCTCCTCGGCAGGTCAAGCAGATCGCTGGATCTCAACACCGGTACACTGCTGAATGATCCGCCATGGTCACAGCTACCTCGGACTGCCGCGCTCGTCGTCTTCCTGGTGCTGTGATGTTGTTGCAAATTAGTAGCATGCGCCACATCTTTCAGAAGTTGATTTGACGCGTGATCATGCCATCGCTAATGAGCGGGCAGCAAGATTGGGCAATAGTCCGTGATGGCACCCTCATCCCTGCGCGTCGTGTATGCGTTTCATGCATGCCCTGACAACACTTTGATGACGTTGGCTGGCGGCCCATTGTGAAGACGAATTTGGTTGGATGCAACGGTTCGAAAGGACGCAGAATCGTGTCGAGCTGTGGCTTGCCTGCCAAGAAGCCTCAGGCAGGCATCTCCACATTTCAAGTCAGTTCAGTCTCGTCTTTGCGTGCACGCAACGTTAAACAACACAACAACCAAGACAACCTCACCGTCCCTCTGCACCACCCCTCCGTGTCGGAATCATCAACACCCTCCTACTCAACCTCCACGAATTGACAACGAAACACGATGGCAACTGAGGTATGTTCGATCTGCCCCTCTGAGCTGGCAACGCGCAGTCCGCATATGCCTCAACGCATTACCTCAACATTGCCCACCCTTCTCTGGCGCGGGTTGCTAACTTAAGACTTTCACAGCGCGAGAGGTACGATCGAGGATGACTCCGCGTCTACTCCCGCAGCACTTCCTAACACTCACTGCAGCAAGACCTTCCTCGCACGACTGTGTGAGCAGGCTGAGCGATATGATGGTACGTCATGCTAGGGTGATCTTGGCGCAACGACTGCTGATTTGTGATCGTAGAGATGGTCGGCTACATGAAGGTGAATATCAGCGGAACCCAGAGCATGACGAAGATCGAGCGCTAACACGTGAATATAGGAAGTCGCAAAGGTATGCATTCAGATAAGCTCCAGCACCCACCCAGCCTTGCGCACCGCATGCGAAGCTGCTTCACAACGCCTACTACCCTCGCAGCGACTGACACGTGACCCAGATCGGCGGCGAACTTACTGTCGATGAGCGCAACCTTCTCTCCGTGGCTTACAAGAACGTGGTCGGCACGCGTCGTGCTTCGTGGCGCATTATCTCAAGCATCGAGCAGAAGGAGGAGGCCAAAGGCTTAGACAAGCACGTCGGAATCATCCGCGACTACCGCCAGAAGATTGAGACCGAGCTCGAGAAGGTCTGCCAAGATGTGCTTGATGTGCTTGACGACAGCCTCATTCCAAAGGCAGAGACCGGCGAGAGCAAGGTATTCTACCACAAGATGTGCGTATACTATACAGTTGTGACTGCAGCTATCTGAGTGTGCAGCTTCGCTTCTTGAGCTGGATTGCTGATATCGTGACTCACAGGAAGGGTGACTACCATCGCTACCTCGCAGAGTTCGCTAGCGGCGAGAAGCGCAAGACCGCTGCCACCGCTGCACACGAGGCTTACAAGGTACGCAAAATTGACGGCAACGATCTTGTGGGGTTAAAGTCAGCTAATGATCGATCCAGAACGCTACCGATGTCGCTCAGACCGAGCTTACCCCAACTCACCCGATCCGTCTCGGTCTCGCCTTGAACTTCTCGGTCTTCTACTACGAGATCTTGAACTCGCCCGATCGCGCATGCCATCTTGCCAAGCAGGCTTTCGACGACGCGATTGCCGAGCTTGACAGCCTTTCCGAGGAGTCCTACCGTGACAGCACTCTCATCATGCAATTGCTCCGCGACAACCTCACGCTCTGGACATCGTCAGACAGTGGTGAGCCAGAGGCTGCTTCCGGCGAGACCAAGGGCGAGGAGACCAAGGCTGCAGAGGCGCCAGCAACGGAGGCGCCAGCCACCGAGGAGGCCAAGCCAGCTGCCTAAGCGTGAGCAGTCTTTTACCAGTCATCGCGGGCGTTGGCGTGTGCGGGAGCGTGGAATGCTGATGCAGCTTTCTCGTCCTGTCTGATTGGGCGGAAATGGTGACATGATCACGTTTTACGGGCGGAGAAGAAAGAAGTTGCTTCGCATCAGATTTCCTGGCAGTGAACCATAGAGCTCAAACACCATAGCTCTTTTGATCTCTGCAGAAAGAGGAAGAATGCCACAGCAGTTTCTTATTGCGACCACGATGACTATACTACCCCTTTGCGTGTTGTGTTTTAGCGTGCGTTGTGCTTCAGAAACTTGGATCGCGGCTGCTTCTTCACAAGACTTGAAAAGAGCTGGTGATATGATACGGTCTCTACCTGAAGCTACATTGTAGCATCACTGCAGTCATGATATCACAAAAAACATTAAACAAAGCTGTTCTCTCAAGGTGCATTGCAATGACTTTGTTCATGGAGTGACCGCCGACAGCAGATCGACTTGGCGGCGGAATTGTGTCATCAGACTGTGCATGCATCTGGCGCGGTAAACCGACGCTGAATTGCCATTCCTTGAATAAAGCTTGCTCGGAACATATCTCAAAGGACAAGCAAACATGGCGCTCAAGCATATGTAGACCTCAATTCCACCCGCTGTGCGGGTCTCTGAGCGTACATCGCAGGAACAGGCGGGCATTGACCTTGTCCGAGCACACGTGAGCGGACGGTACAAGTCGCCACGAGGTACATATATTGCGATTCCACACCAGAGGAGGAGGGAAATGTTCAGTAATTCAGTGTCGAGGGCTGTGCGACTATAGGATGGATCCTTCTCTCCCGCTATACTCATGTGGAACGTGCCCTGCTTGAAGGGATCCTTCTGCGATATTCGAGAGCAATTTTATGAATAGGGTCCATCCGAGCGAGATGTTGGATTATGTTCGCTGGGACAGAAGGGAAAAAGAAGGAGGAGAAATATTCCCGGTCCTTGTGAAGTGTCGTGCCAATTGTTTTCAGTGGCTCTCGAGATGATTGTTCAATATTGCAAACCATAGGCATTCCTGTATTGCTAAGCGTTGGATCAAGCTTGAGGCCACTTTGCTAGGTTCTCGCTGTTCGGTCGAAGGCAATACACGGTCCGAGGCATCATTCGAGGAACGAGATTGGTCTGATATAGTCAGAAGGGACCTGAGTCATTTAACGCAGATATATCTGGCGGATTGCCTGCTCCCAGCGTCAACTGTCCTATAATGTGAAAGTACGTGCACAGATCCCACTAACACAGACCACAATACTAGCTTAGATCGCTTGAATAGCAACGCTGCCTGCAATGACATGCAACGTTGGAACGCCATACCAAGCAAAGTGTCCTGAATGTGTAATGAACTCGGCTCTATACGAGTGTTCTATGCTCTTTGCGCACAGCTGATCTGTCTATGCTCCACATGCCCGTATTGCTGCTTCTCCCAAAACTCTTACGACTTGTTCTGACTCTGGCCTTGCAGATACTGGTATGCGAAGAATGCAGCAGCCGCACCAGCGATCAGCACAATGTAGAGAAGAGGGCCGCTGCCAGAGTCCGTGGCGGACTTTCGTGTATCGGCAACTTGCTGTGCGGCGGTTTTTGGTGCTGGGTCTCCCTCCTGCGGTAGCATGCGTGTCAGCCAGAATGTCGCTTCCTGTGCGTGCGAAGTTGTTGTCTTACCTGTCTCTTCAAGTTGCCGATGAGCAGGCCATCGAGGATTTCCCGCGCCTCATCACTGTGGCCAACGTCCTCGAACGCCTCAGTGGCGTCTTGACCGCCAACGTCGAGGAGGACTTCTTCACCACCTCTGTTCACACGCAATCGTCAGCCGGAGGATCTCACACGCCGGCGACTTGCCTGATGGTGCCGAAGCCAAGCCAATGTTGACGTGGACCAACGGTGTGAGGATTGAAGGACATACGGGTGCTCGTCAACGAAGCTGGAGGTGTTGTAGACTTTATCGTGAATGACAAGGTAGAGGTCCTTCTTGGAGGTGTGCTCAGAGACGTCGGAGTAGGTGAATTCCTTGGTATCAGACATGCTGGGCGGCTGTTCGTGATATGTTGCTTTGAAGGATATGCTTGTTGTGGGCGGCGGGGTTACGAAAGTGTCAGCGGCGTGGGAGTGAGCACCAGTACTAGTCGGACGATGGTTGTGGTTCTCGGGATTGGGTATGCATGCAAGTTGGTGAGCGGCAGATCTTCGGCGAAAGGCATTCTATGAGTTCCGATGTAAGCACTTCGTACATTGTTGATTCGCCGAATTGTACAGAGCGGGGGAGCAGCCGTGCGGGAGGCAGTGGAGGGTCCGCGTTCTCTCGGGAAGAAAATGCTATCGTCTGCAGGATGAGCTCTGTACTCCAAATGCCGTAATCTTACCCGGCAATAGTAGTTCAGTTTGAGTGAGGAGGAGGAGCAGGAGGAGGAGGAGGAGGTGAACCCTATCTGTATTCGGTCACTGCAAACGGCAGGATCTGATAAGATTACTGGAGTACATATGTTGAGATTCCATATCGTCAATCCGCACAGCTAACTATGCGAGAAGAGAGCCTCACGCATCCTCAATCGGGGGCGGGCTATGGTGTCGTAGTAATGTGATATACCAAAAAGGAGCCTTTTGAAATCCACGCCGGTCACTTTCCTTCACAATGCGCGCCTTCGCTCCTCCCGTGCCCGTCAAGTCGTAATACAGTGCTGTCTATCGCGCAACTCCCGCGCGAGACGCTTGCCCGATCGCGCCACGATACCCCGTTTCCTGTGAACACCATTCCAGCAGCCAGATGCTGCTCGTCGCCATTTGTCGTGCTAAATATGAATAAGTACCTCGTTTGCCACGTTCTTGCGCCGGGATTGCTAATCCGTTTGTTTTACACGCCGAACGCTCAGTCGAAATGCTCATGCTTGCTGCAAACCAATCAACACTCGAACGCTGCTGCCTCTTCAGACAGCCTCGAACTCCTCCTCTTGCTATCGCATGCTAGTAAACAGCAAGAAGAACACTCTATCTGTACCTGGACTGAAAGCTTAATTGCCCTTGTTCTTGCGTTCCTCGGCACGTGCAAGTCTTGCTGCCTTGACCAGCGGCGCCAGAGTCGCAAGGGGCTCTGCTGTCTGTATGAACGCATGCTGCAAGGACTGTTAGCCGGAATATTTGTTCAACACCAACGAGCACAACTCACCTTGAGTAGATCATGAGCAGAAGCTCTCTTGTCCGGATCAACCTTTAAAGCAAACCCGAGGAAGTCTTTGAAAACAGGCGTAAGATTGTGCTCCTCCTTAATCATTGGCGTCCCGTTGGTTGCGATCAGGTACAGCGCTCGCAGTGGAGACTCAGTCAAGTATGGCGGTTCGCCCTCGATCATTTCGATTGCCATGATGCCCAGTGACCAAATGTCGATCTTGCGACCATACTCTTTCCTGGTCACAACTTCAGGCGCCATCCAGTACGGTGTGCCGACCATTGTCGTTCGCTTGTGATGTGATTCGTTGATCTGCGCGCAAAACCCGAAATCTGTAAGCTTGATGTTGCCATCCATTGAAAGCAGGATGTTGTCCGATTTTATATCTCGGTGTATGACGCCTTTCGAGTGCAAGAACTGCAGTCCGTGTAGCGTCTCTCGGCATACTGCAGAGATTTGCCCTTCAGACATCATGTTAAAGGTCACCACATCAGTCAGACTACCGCCTTCCATGTACTCCATGACCACCCATAGATCGCCTTTTACCAGAAAGCTGTCCATGAAGTTTACCACATTCTTGTGTTTACTGTCCTTCATCACCAAAATCTCGTTGATGATCAGGTCTTTCTTGGGTTGTTGCTCGAGGTTCATCTGCTTGATAGCTACGCACTTGTTCGTGCCGACTTCGAAGGCTGTGTAGACGCCACCAGATGCACCCTGACCAATCTTGATCAGGTTGCGGAATTTCTTGGTTGGATCCTGAGGGTTGCAGATATGCTGCAGCTTGCTCAAAACCTCCGCATTGGTGATAGACTGCCTGGGTCGCTGTCGCGGCCGTGGTGCTGGTCCGACTCTGGGATCGACAGCGGCAGGGTGAGGGATCTGCCTTGAGTCTGAAGGCGATGGAAGCTGTTGCTGAGGCAGTGCCTGTTGCTGCTGGTAGACATTGTCAGGCTGTCGTTGCGACTGCGATCTCTCTAAAGACTGTTGCTTCATCGTTTGCTGGGCATGCTTCATCGCTTCCTCCTGTTGCCGTTGGTAGTCTTGAGGAGAAGCTACAGGCGCTTGATTCTGATATGCGGGACCAGTATTTGCCCGACTCCGGCTTGGTGCAGGCTGTGTGCTTGAAGAAATGTCTGTTACCGTTGGGGGAGCATATCTGACAGCAGGCAGGTTGTTTTCAGATAGCTCTCGCTGAGGACTGGGTACAGGTGGTGCTGCTCGCTGCGGCACCATGCTCACCGTTTGACTTCCAGGTGGTCTTGGGGCGGGTCTCATCGGAAGCATGTTCCCATTCAAAGCTGGACTGATCGGACTACTAAGGCCAAGACCTTGCCCTCTGGGAACAGGTGGAGGGGCTCTGGGATTTTCGAAGCTCTCGCCTTCATTTTTCGGAAATCTAGGACTCGCTGGCGGGCTGAGTATTTGACCATACACCCCCGGACTGAGGCTGGGTTGAGTGTAGCTCTGCGGTGTAAGCGATTGAGGACTGTCTTGCGGCTTTGCATTGTCGAATTTGTGGTAGGTCCAGTCGTCGCTACCATTGTCTTGGGCATTCTCATTGAAAAACGTAACCACGTCGATGATAGCCTGAGGATTCTTCTTCTGTTCCTGTTCGGTGATACCGTTCGCCTGCAGCGTTCGTTGCCATTCTTTTGGTAAGCCCTACCTCGATTGTCAGTACAATTGCCATGGCTACATAACCTTGAAATCGGATATCGCCCTGATGCCCGTGCAAGCCACATACCGTAAACTCGCCAGTCTCTTGGTCGTAGCCTACATGCGTAACATGTACTGGGTTCTCCGGCGCTGATATTGTAGGTTTCCGTGGCGTGCCCACCAAGCTGGATATAATGCTTGAGAAGCCACTCTTCTTCTTCAGCTTCTTTCCCTCACTCCCGCTCTCGTCGCTGTATCTCTGTCGCGGACTCTGCATCCCGCTGAGCTCGCCTCGCGGCGACGAAATACTGTCCATGCGCCGCCCCGTTGCAGCCAGGGATTGCGAAAGTCGCACGGCGGGGTCGGCGGCGTTCGACTGCAATGGTAGTACAACGTGAAGCTCCGACGGTTCTGCGCGTAATTGAGGTGCAATGTGCGGTGAGTGGGTTTCTGCGAAAGCTTGCCGCGGAGCAGTGTTGGGAGCAGTCGAAGGACTGATGGTGGAGTGATCAGCGGCGGAGTATTGAATGGCGTTCAGATTGTTCACAATGTCGTCGGAGTCAAAGCGCTGCCCAAGCAGATCGCTGGTTGTCTTTTGCGTGACAGACCAGCGCGGCTTCGCTGAAAGAAATTCTTGCACGTCCGCGGGGAGGGTGTTGTCCGGTGTCGCGGTGGGCGCGTTATCGCTGATGTTGTCGCCCTTGACGAGCTGATTGGAGGTGGAAGAGTTAGACGGGCTCGGCAGGGCAGGACTACGCGACAGAGCTAGCTGAAGACCAAGACCCGTACCAGTGCCAGCGGGCGCGGCTCCACGTTGTTCACGCTGGCGAGTGTCGTGGCGCCGGCTGGACGATGACCGTTGCAAGGTGCGCGGACCCTCTCCCCTAGCAATAGGAGCAGCGGCGCGGCGAGGACTCGTCGAGAGGACAGCCGTGGTGGTGGAGGTGGTGTTGTTGTCGTCGTTGGCGGTGGTGGTGTTGTTGGCGTTGCTGCTGCTGCGCTCAGAATGTGCCGGCACGCTGCATCGCTTGGAAGATCGCTGCTTCCTAAGAACGTTTCGGCGCGGTTGATGGAGATGCACCTCGTCTTTCATGCTGGACCACCGAAAGTTTAGCGCCGACGGGTCACGGTTCTCAGCAGAACCATGGACGCGGGTCGATTCGGACGTGTTTGTTTGGTGGCTGAGTGATAGAGCACAACGAACGTATGCGATAAATTGACCCAGCCAGCGGAAAGATGCAGTCACAGGAAAGGGGATGCAAACAGCGCCCAAGGCAGTCGAGCGATCTCAGACATGGAGAGAGCTTTGCATCTACGCTGCACAGAGCACGACTTTGCGTACGCTTCCTTGATTGTTGGCCAATAATGAGGACTACTACTCATCCACAGCACAGCCATGCCCAGTGCCCACACACTCTCCCACTTGCAACGGACGGACGACTGCGCCATTCGCCGGGCCCATGCGTTTTCGCCTCGTCAGCGATAGAAGATATGCTGTTGACTTCACCCTGCAGCTACGCTCCTACGGTATTGACGCCGACCTGTGTTGACATTCGTTCCGTCCGGACGACTGGAAGCCACATTGATACGTCAGGCGGGCAGCGAGCTTCCGTCGTGCAGCTGAGGAGAGCCCGAGCACAGGACGCACTGCAAGGGTCGCCAGGATCACCCCTGCCTCGAATATCGACTGGCAGCGTGGCTCAAACACTGCAGACGCCCGATTGAAGAATCATCAGAGCGACCTGGACAGCGAGATCTTTGCGTCACAAGCCTACTCCTCTGCTGCCCAGGACTGCTTAGTGTCGTCGCGCAGAAGATGCATGCCGTTCTACATAACCAAGAGGGGAAAGTCGCGCTCGCATCGCCTGCCAGCAGCGACCTATTCGAGGGCACCGCAAACCTTGCCGTCGTTCCCCGTACCTGGCAAACACTGCCAGGCTGTGGTCGTTGGTCTGGACTTTGCGATAGTCCTAGCTCCCGCTCGTGGCATGATGCCTATTCGCAGAGCCATACACAGGGGAACGATGCTGTTAGCCACCCTGGTTTCAAGACTACAGTACGTACAGCTGTGCGACAAAAAGGAACGCTCCCTTGCTGCTTAGCCGAAGAAACGGGATGCGCACAATGCCATTTTCCCCCGAGCTGTAATAAGTTATTCCTTTGCCGGCCGAACTGCAACGCCGTTCGCGGCCTCTGCCGTCCGGCTCTGACTGCGATGCGGTGCAGTCGGGATATCCTATCCGTGCCGACTGGGCGCTAAACACATATGCTCGGGTGTTGCCTTGCGAAGATGGAGATTCGCATATCTAGACCACATCACATGGTAATAATTGGGCTCGTGGCATCGATGTTGGTCCTATATGTCAGCCTGCCATGCACTGCGATGAAAGCGGGCATTGCGTGCGACCAATGTCATACCGAAAGGACTGACCTACCACTCGAGCGGAGTACTGTCGTTTGACAAGATCTTAAGCATCGTCACAGGACATACGTGGTCTTCGGTCTAGATTGTTGACTGCTCAAGTAGAGGAAGGGTGAAGCTTCATGATGGCCATCCAAGAAAAGAGAATTGCCAGAAAGTGCTCATTGTATGCCGCATGGAATGCCTAAAAATGTAGTCGAAGCCAGTGGACCGCGAGCGCAGATTTCCCAAACGATATGATGCATTTCAACATTGCAGACTATCAGTCGATGAAGCCAACGCTGATTCTATGAATGACCAAGGAGGTCAATCTCCTCGAGTGAGCCACAATCCCTTGACTGTGTTGAGAACGCTACATCACGCTTGTTGTGGCGGCATCGTCGTCGTTGTCAATGTGTATTGCGTCAACGGTGGCGCAGCAGCTGGTTTCTGCATGTAGCTCAGCTGCACAAGGGATACAGACAGTTGGGAGATTCTGATCTGAGTTCCTCGGCCGCGGTAGGTGCAGCCATACTATACGGCCAGAGACCTGGCAAATAACACAGGCGAAGAAGGTTGAAGGATGCATTTGTTACAAGGCAACTAGTTAGTTAATGCTCGAGCGCGTGGCGTAGGGTTGGAGGGCCGTGCCGGCGCTACGTTACTTTTGGTACGTCACGGCGATGCTTGGGCTGCTCGGTATTCGAAAGTGGCAGCCTTCTGCGGATGGGCCCCCCTCATCGCAAGGCGCATGAGCCCATGTGTGTTGCAGCCAGCTGTCACATGAACCTGACGCTCTACACTCTCTGATTTGACCTTCACGCTCCCTGTCTTTGCCAGCACATCACGCATCATGTTCCGCGCTCAGGCGAACCCCATGGACGACGCCGGTAAGTGTCCAGAGCTGCATGTTGAAGTCGCGCCTGCATATGGCAGCACTGACCATGCATCTTCTGCAGTCGTCAAGGCGACGGACGAGAACCTCACCTCGGAAAACTGGGAGTACATCCTCGACGTCTGCGATCGAGTCAGCGCCAAACCCGAGGGCCCAGCACAAGCCATCGCCTCCCTCATCAAGCGACTTGCCCATCGAAATGCCAACGTGCAGCTGTATACCCTCGAACTCGCAAACGCGCTCTCCCAAAACTGCGGTCCAGCACTTCATCGCGAGCTTGCCTCGAAAGCGTTCACCGATGCGCTGCTACGGCTAGCAGCCGATCGCAACACGCATGCACAGGTCAAGCAGAAGGTGCTGGAGCGCATGTCCGTCTGGAGCGATGAGTTCCGTTCTTCGCCTGAGCTGGGCATTATGGAGCAGGCATACCAGAAGCTCAGGCAGCAACAGCCAGGTCTGATGCCCCCGAGCAAGCCCACCAAAAAGGAGATCAGCACGGAAGACAGGAGAAAAGAGGACGACGAGCTGCAGATGGCCTTGGCGTTGAGTATCAAAGATACGAAACCAGCGACCGAGCCGACAACAAATAGTGGAACTACTCAGCAACCTGTACAGGTATCGTCACCACCTGCTCAACAAGGGACAACCGCGGCGACAGTGAGCAGAGTGCGAGCACTGTACGACTTCACCCCTTCCGAAGCTGGAGAACTTGCCTTCAGGAAAAACGACATCATTGCGGTGCTGGAGTCAGTATACAAGGATTGGTGGAAAGGTAGTCTCAGAGGTCAAACGGGCATCTTTCCGCTCAACTATGTCGAGAAGCTGCAGGATCCCACAAAAGAAGAGCTGGAGCGTGATGCTCAGATGGAAGCTGAGGTCTTCGGGGAGATCAAGAGTGTGGAGAAGCTGCTAGCACTGTTGAGCGTTGGAGCAGAAGCAGGTGGCAGGAGAGGAGAGCGAGAAGAAGACGAGATAAGCGAGCTCTACCAACGGACATTGAGCATACGACCGAAGCTTGCCGAGCTGATCGCAAGATACTCGCAGAAGAAAGACGATTTTACACAACTGAACGAAAAGTTCATCAAGGCACGACGAGACTACGAAGCTCTTTTGGAATCATCCATGGCTCAACCGCAGTATGGACAGCAGTATCCGGTCCGGCAAAGGCTCCCCTCATACCCGCCACAACAGCAGCAACTTCCTTATACAGTGCCAGGATATCCTCCACAAGTTCCACCATCAGCGCAAGGTTACCCTCCACCGGGCCCACCTTCAGCTCAAGGCTACCCATCGCAGCAGACATTCGCATCGCAGAGTCAACAACACTTGCCACCTCAGCAGGAAGTTCAGCGATACTACTCGCCTGTACCTGTCGAACAGACGCCGCAGCCTGGCTTCGCTAGCCCATATCCGCAGCAGAGTGGACCACCACACGGTAAGTGCTGAAGGCTTCAGGGCATAAGCAATACATCGTTCAATTCTTTATCGTGTCGAGATATTCGCAAGCGAGTTTTCTACCTGCGATCAAGTGTTGTGGAACCCAGGAGCTCCCCCTTGGGTCTATTGGCTAACTCACTTCTGTTTGGTAGGTGTCGCTGCACCTTTCCACTTCATACCCGGTGGCTTGCAGTCAGGGCCCCCGCCCTCTAATGAGGTTCGAAGGAAACCGAGTCCAAATGCTGTCCAATCCAGTGCTCCCAGTGAACCTTACAGCGCAGCGCCTGGTTTTCAGAATCAAATAAGGCCTAACAGTATCCACACACTGAATAGCGGCAACCCGCAAGAATTGGCAACGGGTGGCTACGAATCGCCAATCGACAATCGCCACTCGTATCCTTCAGCTCAATTACAACAGCAATCAGGACAGCAGCCTCCTATACAGAATCAAGGTTATGGGTATGAAGCATATTCGCAGAAGCCTACCCAGCTACAGCAACAGCAGCAGCCACCCTCAAACCTACAGCAGCCAGGTCAACCGCCTCAGCCCATGAATGATCGGGACGGCCTTCCAAGCAGGCAACGAACACAAAGCTTCGAATCTCCTACAAGCACGTACTCTACTCGACCTCAAGACAGCCAAGCCCCACCACAACAGCAGGCTCCTCCACAGCCCAGCGCTCCACCACCAGGTGTGCCCACCAGTCCGAATATGCAGTCTGGCGGACAGCCGCCATATCAAGCATACCAGCCCTACCCGCCGCAACAGCAGTACCAGCAGCCTCGGGCGGCACCAGCTGGGAATGAGGGAGACCCGGGAGACTTTTACAGATGAGCTAGCGAACCTGTGTGGATGTAGTGGTCTGCATCATGATACTAAAGAAAGCGGAACGATATCCGATGGATGTACCACAGACAGTGCACGAACGAAAACTATCAACGACATCCTGCTACTCCTGCTTCAAAACTGTCCCAATTTCCCACCCTCTCTCAGAATCTGGTTGCCATCGTCGCCTCCATGATTACTACTGCCCCTTGAGCTGCCGCCGAACCTCCAGCTCCAGTTCTTCTTTGCTTCTTGATAGGCCATTCTTTTTTCAGAGCATCTGTCTCTCCAGTGAGGCTTCGAATCGCACTGCTCTGTATACTTGCGCATTTCGGGGATCTGGTTTTGGTTCTGGTTCTTGAGGCCGCGGATCTCATATCCTTTCAGCTCGGCAGCTGTGTGCTGCGGCCTTCTCCTAGCCAATGCTTCGGGCCATCTGGCTTGCTGGTAGACATGCTATGCGGGGTTTCGCTTTGCTCGCTCAGCCTGGAGCATGTGATCGAGACGATGAGAAGAGAGCCATGTTGAAGGACGTTTGGCCGAGTGAAGTGAGTCGTGCTTTAGGCTCTGGTTCGTTCTCCAAGGGGCGTGCGACTCGCGATGCTGAGGGGGTTTGCAGCGTGAACTATACGTGTTGGAGCGAAACCGGAAGCTCGAAGAAAGCACAGAGAAGCGGATGGTTGCACGAAATGTGGTCGGCGTGGATGGCTCGGACGACGAGTCGTAGGCATGGCATATTAGCTTCAGTCTGGAGCGACGAGAATTCGGAAGTGGAATTGGTAAAACATGAATCCATGGTATCGTTTACTAAAGCATCAAGCAAGTTTCCCACACGCCTTATCATGCAGCCATCTCTATCACATTCTGTCGAATGTATCTTATCGCTTCAGGCTCGCCACACGCCCCGGCAGTGCGCACAGTGGCTCTGTAGTCGGGAGGTGCCCTAGAGTATCAATTGGCAGCAACGGGGTCGTGGAACGCGGCGAGTCGACAGGCGTTGCAACCGTAGACTTGCACAAGAGTCTCGAGTAATCGAATGGCGCCTAAGCATTCTGATCGAGCCCTAGATCATCTTCGGCCGGCACAACACGAATGGTATTGGTGTGACCCATACCTCCGCGCCAACCCTGCACACATACTACTGCATCACCCTTCTTCAATACACCGAGCTTGATAGCGTTCTTGATGCCCCACTTGAGACGAGCATCAACATCTTCTTGCCATGGCGTCTGGGTGAAGTCTGGCTTCTCTTGATCGTAGTGGAATGGGTACACTCCACGGTAAAGGTGCGAATAGCGCGATGCGCGGGCATTGCGTGTGACCATGATGATAGGGCACACTGGGCGGTACTTGGACAAGAGACGCGCGGTGCTCCCACTGTTTAGATAAGTCAGCCAAGCGCACGTGAAGGCAACGCCAGTTTTATGGACAGTGCAACTTACCTGGTAGTGAGTACGAGAATAGCACCTGCATTCTGCTCCAACGATGAAGACACTGCAGCCATTGCAACGCTCTCGGTTGTTGGTACGGGTCGAGGAGCCAACTGCTTCAGCTCGTCAAACGCAGTGACGTATGGGATGGCTGCTTCGGCCAAGAGACAAGTGTCATGCATCATGGTAACTGCCTCCTTGGGGTAGTTACCTTTGGCCGTCTCTCCAGACAACATGACACAGTCTGCGCCATCAGTCACAGCGTTGCCCACGTCGCTGACCTCTGCACGTGTAGGACGTGGGTTATAAGTCATGGATTCCAGCATCTGAGTAGCACAGATGACAGGCTTGCCCGCGATGTTGCACTTCGTGATCATCATCTTCTGTGCGATGAACACCTGCGCAGGTGGGATCTCGATACCAAGATC
>AWYE02000216.1:0-15445 GCA_000504385.2 Exutisphaerella laricina CBS 326.52 | reverse complement strand
GTGCATAGCCTTATATAGAGAGCTAGGTTACGTATAAAAATATTATTATTATTAATATAGCTAGTAAAGCTAAGGTTATTGTTATTTAAACCCTTAAAGCAGATTCTACGAGTTACTAAGCTAACTAGGTACTCGATTAGATAGAGTACTATATTAAAGTATCCCCTATAGAAATAATATACTCGTACGAAATTTTCTCGGAATATACCTAAATAGATACCGCTTAATAGTACTTATCGAGAGTATTATTTTATATCTCCGCTAGCTTCGTAGCCCTTCGATCCTAAGTAAAGATAGAATCTATCTTCTACTAAGTAAGATACTCTTAGTAATTCTTAAGATATTAAGCTTACCTAAAGTAAGTCTATTATTTATAACTAAAGCGAAGGTCGATAGTAATAGTTTTAAGTAATTGTCGCTTATTACTTATAGTGATTACTCGTTACCAAACACATCACTACTTTATTACTGGAAACAATACAACAATAAGGATGATTATAAGTAGGGTGACCTCATTAGCGCGCGTGCCATCCTCGGATGGCCGGCAGAATGGCTTGCTCGTCGCCATTCCACCTCCACACGATTTCGATAAAATTTCTTCCACCAGCCAGTTCTCCCATGATCTAACATTTCACCTTTCAAAGTTATGGGACCTCTCACGCATCGTTCAGAGACGCGCGGGATGCAGAAAGGCAGTGCCGATCTGACGCCCAGCAACCCGCTACAATCCGACTTCAACACCGACGACACTTTAAGCGTCGATTCCGATGAGCGCTACCTGGTAATGCTTTGAGAGCTGCGTCAATTGATACAATGGTCCCAAGTAATCTTCAAACGACTCAGTGAGTGCAGTATCAAGCAAAAAGTCACGGCACGCGGGTGCTCGCAGCACTATCCTGTCACCAACCATGAGTCAATTTCTGGAGTGGCTGCGAAGTTGCTAGAGTGGGCTGAGATTATACCGTCTTGAACCTGATCGCAGTAATTTGCGCGACAATGGAGATGCATGACCTACATCAATTGATGCTCTTTTCCCCCATCCTTTGGAGATCTGCTACTAACAACCACAAGGCGAAAATTGGCTACAAACAGGTCAGAAATGGTCAGAGTGTGCTAGTAGTACATGAAGCTAATTTGTTCCAGTCTCTGCATCGGCAATGGAAGTTTTTCGAGAGCTTCGCGGCTAGCTTTGGTTGGTGGTAGTCTGCCATAGCGTGCGATCAAACTGCTAACCATTGAAAGCTGCACTATATGCGGTTGGCGGTGTTCGAACAACGTTTACGATCGGAGTGGGAGCAGGAGGCCCGGCAGCCTACTGGTCGTCCTATGTCGTGACCTGCTTCTTCGTCATGATCACGGCGGCAGGTCAGCCAGCCCACTTTCCTATCCAATGTCTCACTCGACCAGCTTGGAGAGATTGCTGACTTCACCCGTTCGTAGTGCTTGCCGAGATATGTTCCGCTTTGCCAGCCGCTGGCTCCATCTACTTCTGGGCGGCAGAGTCTGGTGGCAAGCGTTACGGGAGGCTTTTCGGTTTCATTGTTGCCTGGTGGAGCACGACCGCCTGGACTACGTTTGTTGCGAGCACCTGCCAGGCCGCCGCAAATTTCCTCCTCTCCGAAATTACTGTCTTCGGCCTGGACTTTCCTACAGATACGACCAACGTCCGGTTTCGCGCTGTGCAATGGATCGTGGCTGAAGTTATCTTGTTCATCGCAATTGGCATGAATTATCTGGATCCGAAGACGTACAAGTATGTGTTTCGATTCGCTACCGGCTTGATTGTTCTGGACTTCCTACTGAACATTATCTGGCTTCCGATTGCGGTCTCGAATAGCTATGGCTTTCAAGATGCAAAGTATGTCTTTACGCAGACCTACAATGAGACTGGAGCACCACCCGTTTGGAACTGGATGCTGAGCTACTTCGTAACAGCTGGCGTTCTGGTCGGCTTCGAAGCCAGTGGCCATATCGCGGAAGAGACAAAGAATGCCAATGTGGTCGCTGCCAAAGGTATCTTCACGAGCGCTGCAGCTTCCGCTGCCATGGGATTTCCAATGGTCATACTGTTCCTGTTTTGCCTCCCGAACCTCGACACGCTGTATGAGTTACAGGCTCCACAGCCGTTCGTGACTATCTATGAGCTAAGCATGGGTCGAGGTGGACACGTTTTCATGAACGTCATCTGCATCCTTGGTCTCATCTTTAATGCAACCGTTGCTGGGGTTGCGAGCTCGAGGCTCATATGGGCAGTGGCTCGAGATGGTGTTCTGCCGTTCTCCGGTTGGATCTCCCAAGTGAGCGATAAGAAGGAGCCGAAGAATGCTATTGTCGTAATGCACGTCGTGGCTGCTCTCCTGCTTTGTACTATCTTGCCGAGTCCAGTGGCCTTTACGTCTCTGGTCAGTGCCGCAGGAGTGCCTACTATCACAGCTTATGCTTTGATATGCTGTAAGTGCCGTGTACAGCCACAAATCATTCTGACGCTGATCCTACTTAGTTGGACGTACCTTCATCACGCCTCATAGTCTTTCACCGAATGCGGCATGGTCCCTGGGTCGGTGGTCAAGGCCGATGAATTTCATCGCCTTCGTTTGGAACACGTACCTTGCGTGTGTGCTGTTCTCGCCGATCCAATTCCCGGTCACGGCGGACACCTTCAATTGTAAGCATCTCGTGTTTGACCTTGCAATGCTGTACAGCGCTGATATTGCTAGACTCCGCTGTCATCTTTGGCGCCATCACCATCTTCGGCTTTGTCACCTGGTGGGTGTATCCGGAAGATACATGGCTACCAAATGCAAGACTTGGACAACTGAGGTCCAATAGCGTGGACAGTGGCCAGCCATGACCAGGCCGAGACGAGCCGTCACGCGGCCAGCCCCGCGAGGTGATACATTGGGCTGGGTAAGTGTTCTCCATCTCCGCAGCTCAGAAGCAATAGTCGCAGAGTAACAGGCGGCAATATCATTATACATCCGTTCTTTCCTAATGATGAGCACTGCATCACGTGAATACGTGAAGCAGGGTCCAATGGCTGCCTGGGAGATCCACCCCCATTTGCTTCCTTCCCGTCTTGAACAACACTTATCAAGGCACATCTTTCCACACTTCACCTTGAAACTTCATGCTGAACATTTACTTCTCTTCTCTCTTCTGTGAACAGACTTGAATAAGATGCCACCAAAGAAGACTGACGCCACCAATACTGGCAAGAGGTGACAATACTACAAACGCGCTATCTTCTGCAGTACACTGACTTATTAAAGTGCCACCGCTTCTAAACCCAAGAACACGAAGGCCACTCTGAAATCCACCAAGCCGGAGGCAGAAGTTGAGGAGATGGAGGATGGCCAGGACGAAGCAGCATCTTCAAGAAAGTCCGAGAAGACCACCGTTCCAGAGGGCAAGCCGAATGTTCTCAAAGGCCTCAAGGCGAGAGACATCTGTCTTAAAAGTCCCATTCGCAGCTAACATATCCTAGCTGATCTTCACCGGCACATTCAATAGCGGTGAGTACCGCACTTCCGACCTTCTGCACGGCGCTCCAGTCGTGCGGATTTGTCATAAGATGACGCAGTGCGATGCCTTGCTTCCTGCGCTCCAGGTTTTCAGAGAGCTTCAAAGTTTCGAAGATTTGTCACTGACCTTGTAACGTATAGATCGCAAGACATGCGAGGCCACTGCCAAGAAGTACGGTGCCGCCTTGGTTAGCGACAAGAAGTTGGCCGAGGCAGACTTGATTGTGGTCGGTACTAGGCCAGGCGCGAAGAAACTGGACGAGATCAAGGAGAAAAATCTTACCACGTGTGACGAGGACACCTTCCGCGAGATGCTCAAAACCGGCGAAGGTCTTCCAGAACCTGCCGCTGCTGACGGCGTCGACGACGTTGACGAGGAAGAGAGTGCGAACGAGGATGCTGCACCACCAGAGAAGAAGAAGAAGGCACCAGCCAAGAAGGCTGCTGCTCCGAAGAAGTCTTCCAAGAGAGCTGCGCCAGAGATAGAGCCTATCGAAGGCGAACCAGGCTCTCTGGAAGGCGAGGTCATGCTCTTCACCGGTGCAATGGAGGCGGTCCGTAAGGAGATGGAGGCCGCTGCCGAGAAATGCGGCGCAAAGCTGACCAAGAAGCTCGGCGACACATCGATCATCATCATTGGCACTAAGCCTGGCCCAGCTAAGGTGAAGGAGATCAAGGAGAACGGGTATGCTACCATCACAGAAGCAGAGTTCTTCGACAGAATCGGCACCGAGCCACCAGCCAAGAAGCAGAAGGTCTAAGATGTTGCCTTCATGAAGCCAACGGCGACATCCCGTGGTAATGGGAGTGTGTAGACTAGTATGACTGACGAGAGATGCTTTCAATGTACGATATGAACAGCCAAGAATAGCTTCCGGCTCTCCAAAGATCGAAGGAGATATCATGACTTCGACTTAGCTTTAGTGTCCAGTATGGTGTCCTAGCAGCTTCATGATGTCAATCGTCCCTGCAAATCCTTCCAGAGCCCCGTCTCAAACTGTCCTGGGACAACGTTCATAGCAATGCTTTGCACACTGGCCTCCCTTTCCAGCAGCTTGTCCACAAACTCAAACAATTCTCCTGCCTGCTCGTTACTGGACAGTGCCACGCGAGTGTCTTTATTCGGCTCAAATATGATTTCGCTGGTAGCGATTTGTGCTTCCACAGCACTGCTGACAGCACTGCCTACGGCTGTCACATCGCCAGGCTCAGACCAGACCACGACTCGGCCCTCTTCGTCCTCTGTAACATCAGTCGCGCCAGCCTCAAGCGCAGACTCAAATACCTCATCAACTCCGACATCCTCTTTCGCCTCGAACGTGATCTTCCCTTTCTTTTCAAACAAGAACCCTGTCTTGCTTTCCCTCCCGCCAGCCTCTTTGATTGCCAATCTCACTTCGGCCAAAGTCCTCAGCTTACTGTCCGTCTCGCACACCACAATCACAGCAACGTTGTTCGGAAGCATTCCCTCGACAGTGACACTTTCTAGACTAGCACCACTCAAACTTCGGCCTTGGCCTCGCGCAATCGCACCTTCGATAGAGGCCTTTGCGAAGCCCTCTTTCTTGGCTTTGGTGATGAGGTCTGCGAGCCGAGGGTTCATGCTGGGGTCGGGACCGAAGAGTTTACTGGCTGTGGCGAGCTCTTGGGAGAAGATGGAGCGTTGCCGGTTCTTGCCTGCATCCGCTTTGGCCTTGTCGTGTTTGATCTTCGACCAGCGGTTGTGGCCTGAGAAGAGGACGGTCGTGCTTGCGAATGTTCGTGCTATGCATTGTGGAATCTTGTATGATGCATTGATCCAGTGGGTGCCGGTGATGGTATTGAATGGGAGTCCTCTGCTGGGAGCCATGGTGATGTATACGATAGGTTACACGAGCATGTGAAGATGAAAGACATTTGGGGGAAAGCAAGGATCTAGTTCTACGATGCCGCATGGGTGGATCGACACTATTATACACAGCATAGCTCCTGACATGACCAAACATGTAGCTTTGTTGTACACATGACACGACTGAACGACTTTCTTACGGCCTTGTTGTCTTGCTTATGATCTCGATGTTGTCGCGGCATGGGATATTCTAATGGTTACATTCAACATGGCAGATACAGAACCAGAACCAGAACCAGGAACACCACCTCCCTCTTCGACGAACGCGACTGCTCGTAAGCCCGCAACCGCGAACTCGACGACCACGACCACGACCACGACCACGACCACGACCACGAATGGCGCCAAGGAAACTGCTGCTCCAAAATCTGCGTACGGGCTGGACGTGACAAAACTCCATGCTCTGCCATCAGAACAGCAAGGCCTCTACATCCTCACCTTCACCGCCGACCTTGCGAAACACGTCGAGGACATCTCCAACGATGCAGTCAGCGCCGAACAGGTTGCGCTGAAGAAAGAGCTGTTCCAGGTCATCACTCTGTCCAGTCCCGCGCCGACACGCGTGATAAGCAAAAATGTAGGACGCTGCTTTCATGCTATCCTCACCAAGGGTAGCAGAAAGATCCTGTACGAGTCGATCAACGAGCTTGTTGCGATCGTCAATGCTGCCAAGGACAGAGATGTCAGGAACAAACACGCCGCTGTATATTGCCTTGGGACTGTTTTCGAGGCAGCAGGCGACAGCGCCATCAGTCTATCGCCTTTGGCATGTACCGCGCTGCTGAAGCTGCTCAAGCCCGCGGCAAACGACACGGGCTTACGGAGCGCCATATTCAGGGCATTCGGCAGAATCACGAAAGGCATTGCAGTGGCTATAGATGAAGATGTGGGTCGAGCCATCTGGAAACAGGCTCGAAATGCTGCCGGCAGCGACAGGTCTTTACTTGTCCAAACCACTTGTTGCTGGACCCTGGAGCAGCTAGTTCGATGTACACCATACTTCGACAATTCGAACGATTTCGAGAAGGTGCAAGCAGCACTATTCAAAGCGATGGAGAGCGCATCGACTAAGCTCCGACACGCGGCAGCGTCCTGTCTGGCCACGGAATTGGTGAAAAGCTATACAGAGTCGCCTAGCAAGGACGCGGCTCCAAAACTCAAGAAGCCGAAGAAATCCAAGAAAGCTGGCAAGGCGGAAGAAGGAGACGATGATGCGGAGCGGGCTTCGTCCCCAGCGCCCGAGAAGCCTGCCACAGCACTTTCTTACAGCTTGCTCGAAGTACTCAGGATACTTTCCACCCAATTCTGCAGATCGCCGACGCCTAACAGAGCTCGTGCGGGCATCGCGGTGTGCTATATCAGAGTGTTTAAAGCGCTGGGGGAGTCCGTAGTCGAGCAAAATTACGGTGTGATTGCTGGTCACTTCTTCAGGGATCTCCTGGACTTCCACGGGTGGCAGTACAACAAATATCGTCAGCTCATGTGTCGCAAGTTCGTGCGAATCATCTTAGAGCAGGTCATTGGCGGTATGGTTGGCGAAACGGCGCAACTGAACTCATGCCGCTTCCTGCTGCATGAAATCATCAAAGACTATGCGCAAGCAGTAAAGGAAAGACCAGAGCCCTCCAAAGCGGTGTTGACAGGTGCTATCAGCGCATTGACTTCACTCATACAACGGCTAGGTGCTGCAATCGGCGCTATGGCAGAGTCGTGTCGAGAAGGACTACTGCAAGTGCTCCAACATCCAAGCTTCACCGTTCAAATCCACGCCGCACGAGCGCTGCGCGCCTTTATCTTAGCCTGTCCTCAACAGCTCCTTCCTGCAGTTACCATCTGCATGAACAGCGTTAGCCGCGAGCTGAATCTGCTTGGCGGGCCTCGAGGAAGTTCACGGCGCTGCACAGGCTATGCATATGGCCTTGCTGCAATTCTGAGCACATCTAACCAGCAGCCTCTATACGGTTCCGTTGACGTCTATGCTCGAGTACTTCAGCAAGCAACCAACTTACTGAAGTCGAGTGGCAGCTCTGATCTACGCGTGTCTAGCTGTCAGCTACAGGTTGCCTGGATCATGATCGGTGGTCTTATGTCTCTCGGGCCAAACTTTGTGAAAATCCACCTCTCTCAGCTGATGCTTCTCTGGAGGAATGCGCTGCCGAGACCAGTGTCCGGTGAAAACATCAGTAAGCGCAACATGCTCGAGTTGAGTTATTTGGCTCATGTACGAGAATGTGCGCTTGGTTCTATAACAGCTTTCCTGACATACAACCAACGCCTCCTTACCTCTGATGTATCTCGCAGACTGTCCGTCATGCTGGAGAATACGACCACTTTTTTGCAAGGTCTGCCGTCCAAAAGGACAAGCGACGAACCGTCGAATCGACTTACCGCAGCTCTACAATTACAGGACTATGAAATTATGGTCCGCAGGAGAGTGTTCCAGTGCTTTTCGCAGCTACTCAGCCTTAGTCCAGCCGGCAGCGCCGAGGTGACAGCTAATTCAACCATCTTGCCACTTCTGGTTGCTTCGTTTTCCGATGCTGAATACGACGCACCAAACTCATTGACTGCCTCGATAGCTTCCTCTGCAAGTACGTTTGAAAGCATATGGGACGTCGGTGACAATTTTGGTTTTGGAATCACAAGCTGCATTCGCGGACTCGATGTGCGCAATTCAGTCTCGAACAAGCTGGAACGACACTGGACAAGCCGTGCAGACCACGAGGCAGGAATCGACCAGATTGTCTTATCTCCTGTCGGCACTGCGGCAGAGAACGACTCAACCAATTGCTACCTGCCGATAGCACAGAGCGAAGAAGACCTACCAGGACCCGCTGCTACCGGAGTCGTCGACGCTGCCATTGCGGCTTTCGCACTCTGTCTTCCATTACAAAGCCCAAAAGTGCAAAACAGCACTCTGGAGCAGATAGCTTCGTCTATGGGTGCGTCAACGATGCAGAAGGACCCTGCTCGCAGGGTGGCAATCACTGCCAACGTTGCATTAGCGCTCTCGTTGGCACTTCGTGTAACGACTGGGGATGCTGGACCTGCCCGTGGTGACCTGAAGAGCATGCAGGCAGAGAAAGGGCTCCAAGCACTTCTGCACGCTTGTGTCAAGGATGCAGATGACAGTATCAGGAACATGGCAGCTGCTGCCCTTGGTCGATTATGCTCGCACTCTGGCAGCGCTTTCACGACCTCCGAAGTGACATATTTGACGGAGACTATTGTCAATAATCGCGAACCCCATGTACGCGCCGGATGTGCCTCTGCGCTTGCTCACATACATGCACAGCTTGGTGGGATGGCGGCTGGTCTACATATGAAGAACATCGTCGGCATACTGATGTCACTAGCGGCAGATTCACATCCTCTTGTGCACTTTTGGGCACTCGATAGCCTTGCCTCCATAGCCGAGTCAGCAGGGCTGAACTTCTCTGGCTACGTGACATCAGCGATCGGTTTGCTCAGCCAGCTCTACGTCTCGGACAGCCACAACGTGGAGACCGTGGCGCAAGCGTCGTCAAACATGTCCATGGATCTTGCAGTAACTGCAGCGATAGCTCGTGCTGTTGATGCACTCATCAACGTTCTGGGGCCTGATCTTCAAGACATGGCCAAAGCTAGGGATATGATACTTGCCATGGTGCGGCTTTTTGCCGAGGAAGACGAAACGGCAGTCCTGCTAGAGAGTCTACGAGCGCTGGAGCATCTCTCGCTTTACGCACCTGGGCATATGCAGTTTGCCAAGTATGTACGCCAGCTGCAGCACGATATTGACTCACCTTCTGTAGAGATCTCGAGCGTGGCTCTACATGGACTGTTTACATTGATGCGGCGTGATGCTTCCGAGATAATCCGGACTGCCAAACGCGGACTCGAAGAGCGTTTGTGGGAGTATCTGAATTTTGAACCGTCGCAACCAGCCATATTGAGCATTTTTTCACATTGGCTCCAGCAAACAGGCCTAAGTGATCCTGCAGATTGGATTCGCAGGTGCAACGACATACTCACCAAGACCATGGCGAAGGCCGAGAAACCGAAGACCGCGGTGGTGAAGGACACTCCTGGGCCAGATCTGCAAGATGAAGAGGCGGCCGGGTTCGCAGTAGCTGCGGGTGCTTCCAAGGACGATGAATCCGAAGCTCCATCTTCCGCACAAGAGCTCATGCGCTGGCAGGTACGTCTGTTTGCCATGGAGTGCTTGAATAATCTCATCGCCATGATCAGCAAAGAGGCAGCAGTCAGCGACGACAGTCCAGGTAAAGCAGCATTGCAGCAGAAGGTCGCCGATGTCATCCGAATCGCCTTTTCTGCGTCCACGGCAGGGGTGGCTGCCCTACGTGTAGTAGGCATGCGGATCATCGACCAGGTCCTGAGAATGTTCGGCAGAACACGAGATCCCGATTTTGAAGAGGCGATGCTGCTGGAGCAGTACCAAGCACAAATAAGCTCCGCGCTTACACCGGCTTTTGCGGCAGACTCATCACCTGAACTTGCCGCTGCTGCAGTCAGCGTGTGCGCCACGTTCATCGCCACCGGAATCGTGACAGATATCGAGCGCATGGGTCGAATTCTGAAGACGCTCGTGTCTGCGCTTGAAAGCTTTTCCGCAGACTCGAACATAGCAAGTATTGGAGATCTCAAAGGGCTCAGCTCTAACGCGCAGGTGATGGTGCGAATGGCCGTCTTCTCTGCTTGGGCGCAGCTTCAAATTGCCAGTGCAGAGCAGAGATATCTGGTGGACGTTGTGAAACCTCACATTGCGCAGCTTGTGCCTTTATGGATAGCCTCCCTCCGAGAGTACGCCCGTTTGCGGTTCGAGCCCGACATTTCTGCGACGACCGCAATACCCGCAACTTCTGGCGACCTGGACACCGTGTATGCGGCGCTGAATCGCGAAACATTGCTCAACTTTTACCATGCTTCATGGTTGAATTTGGTGGATGCCATTGCCAGTCTCATCGACGAGGACAGCGAATTCGTCTTCGATGCACTCGATAACAAGCAACAGCTTGAGCAGCCAACGTCCGAGGAGGGTACCGACAATGCGAACGGCACTATCGTACGCAAGAACACTGGCATCAACTATCGAGAAGAGCCGGTAGCGTTCTTTTTCGTGCTTTACGGACTGGCCTTCGAGTCGCTGGCTGTGCGGAGTGGTGATGATGATGTATTGACTCGCCAGCGCAACCTCGGCATATTGGAAGCGTTGAAGAAGATTGTGCGGCCGTCCGTCTCCGGTAATGCGATCTATCAAGAAGTGGTCTTTTCAGAGACAATGGACTTACTCGATCGCATGGTGCTGACAGAAAGCCTGAGCATGCAGTCCATCATTGTGGAAATCGCACGCAATCTATGCCTTGTACACCCGTCCTCAAGACAGGGCCTGGAGACGCCAATGAACGGGGAAGCTCAGTTATCGGACGACATTGAGCAACTGTTTGAGCTCACGCGGATCATCATACTGGTGATTGCAGGCTTAGTACCAGGATTGACAGACAATCCCGTATCTGCACAGCTGGATTCCTCCGAGGAAGCTCAAGGCCTCATACGGGCATCACTGCAAGCTCTCGTCGACGTGTCTGAGGTGTTCCCGTCCATCATCAAGACCGATCTGCACGCATCCATCTTGCATATCTTCGTGACAATACTGGGCACTGCCAGCTGTCAGTCAGCTGTAGTACCACAGGCTCTGCCCATCTTCAGGCGCTTCATCGCCAGTATTACGGAGGAGGAGCGACCAGAGACTAGGCAGCAGGTCCAGAATGCGCTGACACGCATGTTGGCCATCTTACGCAATGCTCAGAAACGAGAAACCGAAGCAAGTCTGCCCTGCGAGAAGAACACCCTTCTCACTATCACGCTCCTGATCTCGGCCGCTCAGCCACTTTTTGAAAGTCAAGATCCACTGCTGTCGCGCTTCATGGGCGAGCTGCAAGAGTGCCTTGCCTCTCCAATGACGACGAAGGTTGCTGCAGGCTGCTACCGCACATTGCTCCTCCATGATGTGGCCCCCCGTCTGACCTTCTCGCACATCCTCAGATTCACGTTGAACGCGCCTGACCTCGAAGGAATGCGCGACACCAAAGCAGTCGTTGCTCAGACTTTGACCACCTACGTCACGAACAGAATCTCCGCAGAGCAGAAATCTGCTGCAGTTGTGCTTGTCATCAAGACACTGCTCAGCTGCGCCGCCCAGGATGGTCCGACGTCATATGCTGGAACTGCACCGCAATTGTTGGAGCTCGCGGCAGCAGACAATGTTACGTTCCGTGGTCTGGTGGGGAGCATGTCCGGGAACGAAAAGCAGATGATGGAGAAGGTCTTGAGATCGCAGGCTAGCGCTCGTCAATCCAGGCAAGAACTTGATACAGATCGTGAGCCAACCATTGCGCTGAAAATGGACTTTGGAGGTTGAGGACGATCAGCGACCAGGACCTGAGGGCTCGTCCACTTCATCTTGCTCGTCAACAGTCGCCACTTCTGACCGCGGCAAATACATGGGCGGGTTACCAATAGATTGGCTTGTTGATATGATATCCCTGTCCACCCGCTCAGGCTCGTCCTGTGGGTCTTCCGGCGGCTGAGTCCCGGCTGCTTTGTCGCCTTCAAGGGGAACATTCACGAACATGCTCAGCATCGCTAGATCGTAGGATGCCTTCAGGCTTCCAGCAACCACGAAAGCGATCCAGAAATGCTTACCGCTAGCCAACACACCCGTGATGAGGGGGCCCGAGCTTTGGCTCATAGTCTTGACGGTATTCACAATGCCCATGGTAGAAGTTCGCTCCTCTGGCAGGACTACAGCTGAGAGGAACGCACTTCGCGGAGCTTGGTCCATAGAACTCAGCACAGATCTGGCAACGAGTAGTACGATTGTCATGAACAAGGATGACGGCACTGGCAGCAGTGCCAAGAAGATCGCGCTCGGTAGATGTGTAAAGACCACTACCAAGAACTGTCAGCATGGCCGCTTCTTATGTGTATTCTCATGGTAGAGGACGAACTTGTGCGGACTAGTCCAATGCGCTTAGCCACCGAGCTCGCAAAGATATTTCCAATGCTTGACACAAACTGTGCGCTTGCCATTATTGTGCCAAGCTGACCTTCTGTAATGCTGAATTTTCGAGAAATGTAGTACGATACCAGCGAAGCAGGTATCATTCCACTACCAAAACATTAGCTGAATTTCGCGTAGAGTAATGTAGCATGCGTTCACCTTGCCAACGAGTCGAAGAAGAACAAACCACACAGTTTCGCCAGCGTCAACTGAGACTTCCTGGAGAGCTGAAACCACCTGAGCTTCTCTGGCTTTGGCGGCGGCTGCGATGCAACGGTATTGTCATTCTCCTCTGCGTTATTCTCCAGGAAGGGCTGCTGTTCTTCGCTCTGCTCACTGCGAGTGTGTTGCCGCATCTGTATTGACTCTGGGACAGGTTCCTGTCGCAGCTCGCACTTGTCACTAAGCAGAAGCGTCGTGCCCGCTTTCACGAGCCCGACAATAGCATATATCCAGAAGATGAATCGAAAAGAGCCGACCGAGCTCCATCCTCTCGATCGCAGCTCCTGTGTCGTCCAGCCAGACGTAAGACTGCCTCCCGCAGAGCCTAACGTACCTGCCACAACATACAGCGCAAAGATATCCGATCTCGTCTTCGCTTCTGTCAGATGCGCCAGAGTGGACTCTTCCACAGCTCGAAAAGGTCCAATCTCATTGCCGCTTGGACTTATAACTCCGACAACAGCAGCCGCAAGCAGGATCCAGTAGTTGGAGGTGGTGGCGAAGACTGTGCCAGAAAGAAGCATCAATAGTGCACCTAGCAGTAGGATCTTCCGACGTCCTAGTGTGTCTGCGACTAGTGTCAGTACGAGACTGATGCCTACATCGCCGACCAAAGTGAACGTCATGAAGAGGCCTATCTGGGTATCACTGTGGCCTAGGGCGGATAAGTATAGTGCCAAGATCAGCGTAGAGGAGCCGTATGCGAACATTCGGATGAAGCGTGTTACTAGCAGGAGGTGGACATCCTCGCTTGAGGTGAGGAGCGTTGTGATGCCTAGCTCGCTAAGCACTTTGGTGAGGTTGTTGATTGAGGCCATGTTGGAGACTGCTCGGGTCGTCGAGCTAAGGTTGTTGATCTCCTGATACGTGCCACTGGATCAGGTGAACCATAATGGCACGCGAACAGATATGCCGATGGGTTTGTTGTTCTGCGTCGCTGGTAGGACGAAGGAGTGAGAGACGTGAAGTCAACAACACTCGGCGATGTGCTTCGTACGAAGAATGAAGCTCGAGCTCGAACCCCACTATAGAATTATATCATCACGATTAAGGTAACTTAACCCTCCACTTAACTACTCTAGCGGGTTTTGATCCAACATAACGACGATCAGCAGCATTGATCAGATATATAGAAACAACGCCAGCGTAGGCACAGATCTCTTCTGCCAAAGTAGGTGTGGACTCCACATCACAGTCTCGCTATAGGACAGGATTGCCATGAAGCTGTTTGTTCCCTTTCTGGCAGCTTATTGATAGGCGGACGGGCAGTCCACGAGTTGGCCGGGGGGGCGTTTTGACGTATATGATAACCTCATCCATTGTCTGATGCTTCCTATAGGCATTGAAGCTCACTCTCAGCAGCAGCAGCAGCAGCATGGCCCCCCCACCACTAGATGCCGCGAATGAAGATCCTCATGCTGGAACGAAGTTCGACTTCCCCAGAGATCTAACCGGGTATGTGTCCACAGCAGCAGCCATATTTGCTCAGCACTGACTTTGTACAGCTATGGCAGAAGCCCACCTCATCCGCAATGGCCTGGGAACGCCAAGATAGCCGTCTCCTTCGTCATCAACTACGAGGAAGGCGCCGAAAGAAACGTCATGAATGGTGATGGCACTTCCGAATCGTCATTGTGGGAACAGACAGATCGTCCAGGCCGTCCGGGCGAACGTGCTTACAACGCCGAATCGGATTACGAATATGGCTCCCGAGTCGGAGTCTGGCGTTTGTTGAACACCTTTGAGGCTCACAAGATGCCAGTGACAGTCTATGCTGTCGGCCAAGCCCTAGAAAAGAACCCTTTGGTCGTGAAAGCATTTCAGGACGGAAGCCATGAGATCGCGTCGCATGCTTACAGATGGATTGATTACCACGCCATGGACGAGGCGCTGGAAAAGCAGTATATCTTGCGCCAGCTCCAGTGTCTGAAAGATCTGACTGGTGAGTATCCCTCCGGTTGGTACTATGGTCGTTTGTCTCCACGCTCAAAGACGCTTGTATGGGAGGCGTACAAGGAGCTTGGCATCCCGCTCGCTTGGGAAAGTGATTGCTACTGCGATGACCTGCCGTATTGGATCGATGTTCCCGCGGAAGCCAGCTCGGAGCAGCAGCAGCAGCCGGAGCGCATGTTGATGATCCCTTACACATACGACTGCAACGATCTGAAATTCCACAGTACGACTGGTGCGTTCTCACCACAAGCATTTTATGAGTATCTCAAAGGCGCGTTCGACGTCCTGTATGCGGAAGGGTTGAGCGGCACGCCGAAGATGATGACGATAGGCCTCCATTGCCGCATCATCGGCAAGCCAGGGAGGTTTATGGCACTCAAGCAATTCGTTGAGTACATCTCGTCAAAGCCAGTTGGCGATGTTTGGGTAGCCAGAAGGAAGGATATTGCAGCTCATTGGCGAGGGCAGCACCCATCGACTCCGTTGGGCAAATGATCTAGGTGAAAGTTGGTCTCCAAGAGACCTTATCACGTGCTTGGTGGCTAAAGTCGAGCTTATATAGAAGTCCGGACGGCTTGATGCACGTGACCACTTGATGCACGGATTCTACGCGTCAACGCGTCTACTTTAATTGCTATTATCTCTACCAACATGGACCTAATCGAGCTGGCATTAAAGGACCTTACTCTCTAAGACAAGCCTAATATATCTTAGGTTGCTAAGCAATATAGTATGCATCGCTCTACGCTGTTAAGGCGGTTTTATAGTAAGACATCTACTAAGCAAGCCTAATATAAG